>KZ875499.1:4860-15076 GCA_003456935.1 Machilis hrabei
ATATCGGTAAAGGCATATCGGCCGCTTATATCAGCAGTAAAAATTTTTCATATCGGCTATCGGTAATATCGGTTTTTTTCCTATATCGGTACACCCCTACCAGATAATATTTTATATTTATATTGACCTATCAAATTTCCATTGCAAAATTCCCTAAATTCCCCAACTTTTCCAGAATAACAAAATTACCTAAGTATTCCACATTTTCCAGGTTGGTACACACCATGTTAAGGGACTATGCACGAGGTACAATGATCATGTGAAATGCAATTTTCTTAGGTGAAAGACAAAAATCTTATTATGGCAAACATATTATCCAGACCATTTTAAATAAATACGAATGTGACAAAATATCACATGCTCTTAAAGTGGCGGAATGTAGTACGTGGTAACTGCACAAATATCATCTGGGAAACAAAATCAGAGAGTTTAAATTATTGTAAAGTGGTAAAGGAATAAACACACATTACAGTAGCACTAAATACAAAAATTCAGCATGCTATTCCACACAAATATAGATACAGGACTGTACATCAGGAATGCAGCTACAGGTCATGGGTAACAAATGAAAGGATAATATAAAAAAAAACTATGATGTATGCTTCGACACTTATTGGGTTTCATTCGTACAAAAGAATGAAAACAGATTTCCACCAATTCATTTTTAATTTTGAGTGGTGTAGTAACACTTGACAAGGAACACTTTATAATGCTTATTTTTCCCCCCAATAGTCTGAATAAAATATTCCCCAAATATGGTTCACAAATTTTGAATCATCCTGTATGTTTGACTATCCTTATGCTGGTACCCCAAGCTATTCATCACATTAGAAAAGATGTACAAAATTAGTAGTTACAAAGATTCTAGCAATATTTAAATTCAGCAACACTTACTTTAACAATAAATTGTTGACCTCTTGTGAGAAGAAACGACACTTTCCTTCTCCCCCTGAGATTTGAGCAGCCTTCCTGAGTGACTCCATTGCATCACATAATTCTAATGGCAGTGATTCACCTAACTCTCGTGGTATTGCTTCTGCACCAATTAGATCTTCCTTTACTTTGCCTTCCTCGTCTTCACCACCTTCATCAGCACTGTCCAATGAGCTGTCAGAATCTAAAACAAGCAACAAATAGTATTACTTAATCAATAGTCATCTTAATATGAAATTAGGAACTCAACTAAAACAACTCATACCAGAGTCCGACTGGCCAGAAGGAGAACTTGCCGAAGACACGGCCGGTTGATCGTGTGCGGCACTCACCACGCATTCAATGGCATTGGTGATGGACGCTTCTATTGCCGCTTTCTTTTCTTCGTGCACAACATCGGGAACGGTGCCCAAGTTTACCTCGGGCCGGTTTTCAGAAGCAAAAATTCTCTGGTTTATGATGGCAGTGGAGATTCCATTATCCTGAACAGTTTCTGACACAAGTGGTAACCTGATTTCTTCTTTGGGTTGTTCACTAGTCGCTAATGATGATTGAGTTTTGTGAGTAATATCATCCACTGACACAAAGAAAAAACATTACTGTTATTTTGCTATTGTAGAAATCATTAAAAATAAAGTTAAAACACCATGCAGTTCATTTAATTTTAGAGATCGCAAATTTGTTATAAAGGTCTATTGTTATTTCACAAAGATATGTGGCATTTTCTATAAATAAAGATTTTTCAAGACCACCAGAGAACTTGTATTCAGATAAAGTGCAATTATAGTGTTGGAAATTTTCTTGATGAACAATGAGCTGTTAACATATCAACAAGGGGCTTAATGACCTATGGGTATGATAACGGAACAGTATGGACATCAAACTTGCTGAACTAATGCAACATCAAACACATTATTAGAAAGTTAAATTCCCTATATTTTAACAAGCTTACAAAACCTGGCAGCCCCAAGGAGCTGTAAATACTAGAACGTGAGCCTGAATAATGAGGGGAAAAAAATCTAAAATAAATACTAAAATCCAGACAGGATAAATCCTCTTCTAATCAATGTTTTTAAATTTTGACCTACGTACATCTTCAGTTTTTTACACAGAGGAGTGCTGCACCTTATCGGTTTATGTTCCAAATACAAACACACACTATTTTTTTATGAAGGTGACNATGATTAACACTTTTTACTGAGACAGTGAATAACACCCAGCCCTAGCCAGGAATTGAACCTGGGACCTCTGGTATGCAAGGCTAGGTGACTAACCACTAGGCTACTGGGACCGGCAATCACACACGAGGTATTCAAAATAATAGTAAGGGTGGACTCAAAGTAACCTAGTTGAGAAATCAAGCTACAGCACCTATCTTCTGCATCACGCAATGTTTTTATTGTGAAATTTTCTCACTTTGCAAACTATCCATTTCAGTAGCCAAAGGTGGAAGAGGGAACTTCAGTAAAACAGAGGACACAAATGGGAAAGACAACAATTACAAATTGACAGCCACAAAAAAGGTTAGCAAAGGGGTCTTTTCCATTGCTGGATGACAAGAAAACAAAATGATAGGTATAATGATATTATCAAATGCGGTTACAATCAAGTTTTTGTACCAAAGAACAGGACATATGTACAATAGCATATAAATCTGCACAATATTTTAAAGAATCTCAGAGAAATTCCAGTCAATACTTCAACTGTAAAACTATCTCAAAAGCCAGATTTTATTGTTCGATTGATAGTCAACAGGTATGTACTTACCATTAACATCTTTTTCCGAAACAGAGTAATCCCTTTTCACCTTCAGAAGTTCTCTAACCGTCTGCGACTTCCTGGCAGCCAAAACACCATCAACAATCTTTTTTCTTTTCCTAACAACTTCGCCATCCTTCAAAATTTTCCGTTTCCGCTTCACTAGGATTCCGTCACCCATATCACGAAATTTAAGTTTCTGAAATAGAAAAAGAATGATGACAAATTAATATTTTACCATTTTGTTATCTGCTTAGACAAGAATTGAAAGGACATAACCGAACAACTTGGGAGCATAAGAGACCAGAAATCTTCAAGTTACTTATACATACATAAAGGACCCCGCACCAAATACATGGGAAAAAATTCTCGGTCAAATTGTCTGTAACTTCGGGAGAGGAAAGTTTTCGCCTTTCTAATCAAACTTTCAAATGTAACTGGGGTCTAGAAATGCATCTTTTTGAAGCTATTGGTAATCAGAAGTATGGAAAGGGCAATCTTCACTCCCAAAAAGATTAGGATAATAATAATAATATTGTTATTTTCTTTGCTCTTGTTGTTGTCGTTCTCGGTATTATCTTCGTATAGATTATTATTTTAAGACAACTTGTTACACTCTTTGTTACGGGTATTCCGTTGATAATAATCAGGATTCGCAACAATGACAATAACATGACGACGACAATGACCATGTCACGGACATTTACAGTTCCAAAAGCGAAACCGCAATCCTGCATTGCTTGTTATTATTTATCATAGTTTTGGGAGTGAAGATTGCCCTTTCCATACTTCTGATTACCAATAGCTTCAAAAAGACGCATTTCTAGACCCCAGTTACATTTGTAAGTTTGATTAGAAAGGCGAAAACTTTCCTCTCCCGAAGTTACAGACAATTTGACCGAGAATTTTTTCCCCATGTATTTGGTGCGGGGTCCTTTCAGTACTTAGCCATTATTGCAGAAAGAACTTCAACTCAATTACAATGCTGTAGATTTATTTATTATGCAGAGCNACTATCTACTGATGTCTTTCTTCACCTTCAAGCATTCGGTGCAATGGTTTGTATGTACTTAAACNTCCGAGTTCAAGGATACTAAATGTATCTGGCTTACACTACACAACCAAATCAAAAACTTTTATAAAATTACTTGCCTTCTTTCGAGGTAAACTACTTTGCTTGTCAGCATTGTCTTCATCCGATGAAACAATTCTCTGGAAAAAGACAATAACAATAAGTAACACACATATAGAAAACATAAGCACTTATAAAGTTTGAACATGGACATTTCAGGTCTACAAATGACAACATTTCTTCTTTCTTTAACAAAAACTGTAATAGTCCTGCGCTGGCACGTTAATGAGCCCAGAATTTTGGATTATACACTGAAAATGTTAAAACATTAAGTTAACTGGTACAGTGGCTTCCTACATGGTAAAACTTTCACAAATCACTGATATGGCACAACTCATCTTCACAAATAAGTGCCAAATCTGTTGCTCTACTAAGCTGTTACATTATATGGAAGAGCAAAAATACAAGGGGGTGAGGGGAATTAATCTCAATATCTATGCATGTTTGTGGATTTTTATCACATTTTTTGATCATAACAAATGATTAGTTTTAACTGAACATATTCNTTGCTAGGCTCAGGTCTGATATGTGATAATTTGTTTCCCTGAGTCTATATTTTTGTTAACTGATTCACAAGAAATCATAAAAAAGGCACTACTTATTTAATGACCAATTAGGAAGGCAACGAGTTGAAATCTTATTCTTTTGTAATCACAGCGATGCACTTTTTCAACAGTTTTATGGAACCTAGCCATAGAACATATATAAAAAAGTGTTCTTATTCGCTTGAAAGTAGGCTAAAACCTTAGTGTATATATTAATACAGTGAACATGCTTCTATCATCGCACAAGGAACCAAGAAATAGCCTGTGTCACACAAAGCACAAAGATCACATTCTGTTTTTTGTTTTCTGTGTAGGACCGTTTCTGATACTTAAAACAATGTTAGTGTCCAAATCCACAGTTTCCAAACATGAGATATAGGGACGAGTGGCAAGAGTTGAACCCCACTTCTCCTCTTCTTATTATGAGCATCAGTGTCTGCAGGGTCAGGGATTTCCTCTTCTTTGCTCCCACTTTAGCCTTATATTTTCTTCCAATCGTACGTCAAACTGAAGCAATGTCACTTCCACAATCAAGACTAAGGTCTGGCCATTTCCCCATCTTTCTTGTATACCCGCCTGAGGGCCTAGAAGATTTTCGAGCTAATTTGCATGTTCTCACACACTGGAAACAAGCAAGGTAGTTCAAGAACCTTCTAGAACCTAACCTTTGATGTAGGTAAAAATCATTGAACGTAGCAGGCAGAGACGCTAACCATTCGGCTGTCAGTCTCNGACGATAGGGAGACTTTATCCTGGATCAAGTCTCNCAACAAGTCATGTCTTCCAATAACGGAACCAATTCAAATTATCTAAAGCATGAAATGCAATGCTAATCACAAACTTGCTCGGTGGCCTGCCAATGCTACCAACCAGGCTGACTGACTATATTAGTACGTCACAACCAATTAAAATGGAGTTTCACCAGGTTGTAGTAATTTTTGAAGCCATAGTTATGAGTGCTTTAGTTTAAGCACATGATGTCATGATTTTCATTACGTTTTAGGTTGTTAATTCTACCAAATAATTACCGAAACTGAAAAAGTAGCACAATATCTTGGTTAAAAAACTTTTGATATGGAGGTGTTGTAGCATTTATGAAAAATTGAATTTGTGTTTGCAACTGAAATTATGCACAATAAACACAGATTCCACACTTAAAAGTAATTTATTTTTTACTTAATCAATGCTGCATGCCAAAATGTCACGAAAATCTTGACATCACATACTTTAAGGCAGCCTCTTAAGACGGCAATCTAACCGTGGACATTACAAGCAAGTTTCACTGTATCTTAAGCAGACTACTGGTAATATTGATAGGGTTTACAACTTTTCCTATGTTTTGGACAACTGTACCAATTCACTTGCTTTTCATTACTCTGAAAGTTGAATATCCCTCTAATACTATAAATGTAATAGGCCTACTCCAAAGACACACCTCTTAGTTCAAATGGTTTACAATGGTACGGTTACAGATACAATAGCAATACAGGTGGAAAGAGTTGTCTGGTACGCGTATGACTATCACAAATAAAAAAAGGCACACTTTTATTTATACATATATTAATCCACTACCTTTTAGTAAAACATTTTTATGAAAAAAAGAAAAAAAAAAGAGGTATGTATACTGACAAGGGAACCACTCGTGTAGACATGCTGAAACCTCACTTGAAATTTATATCATAGGTAGAGGATGACAAGATATAGAACATTTTAGCTGCCGATACACACTGCAAGGTATTAAAAAAAATATAAATGTGAACATTCATGGGGCTACTCCTAGGATAGACTCCACGCCTGCGAACATGGTAGCGGAGTCAACTCCACGGCCGCGAACACGATCCCGGTAATGGTATAAAAGAAAAACGCCTAATAACACCGTTACGATCCGGATGAAATTAACTAAAAAAAATACTGTATTCCTAGCTGAATATTTGATTAAACAGATTTGTATTTATTTACGCTACAAATATTGCAATTTTGCAACTAACCGATTTTTATCAACATGTAAACCATAAAATGTGTAGTCTTTATGTTACGTACATACTTTTATACGAGTCTTGGACTTATGATATATGCTTCTTGTTGTCAATGCGACACTGCAAACAACAACAAAACTCTTAAATCATTGAGTAGAAATGCATGATTTTCACAATTAGTATTGTTTTAAATTTTGTTGGCTAAACTATCGCCATTAAAGTTGTATCTGCTAGTATTTTTTTAGTTAATTTCATCGGCATTGTAATGGTGTTATTAGGCGTTTTTCTTTTATACCGTTACCGGGATCGTGTTCGTGGCCGTGGAGAGGTAATATGGTATGCCATTTTCAAAATGAGATTCAACTACAGTCGTTTCACAATAGAATATAAATAGCTGCACGTTTTTTTTAATACAAATGTGTTGCAGCCTTAAAATGCCAAGAGGTGTGGGGCCACTAATTTCTTGTTTTTAAGTTTTTGGTACAAAAGTTATGAGCTCTTAAAAGTGTATGAACAAACCCTCAGGATAGTTGGGTATTCAATATAAATACCCAAAGTAAAATGACTAGCAAAATTTAAAAAAAGGTAGTCTGTACACACAAACTCTCAACTTACAGGTCTTCCTCTTTTTACTGCAGGTTGTTGTTCCAGTTCTTCGGCATCTGAGTTTTCTGAAAATTCTGCTTGTTTGTACTCAAGGGCTCCTGAGTTGATGTAGAAGCCACCATGAGCCGTTGTCAGCTCTGTGGGTACAATCTCATCATACTGCACAAAAAAGAATCATAACATAAACTAGGACAATTGTACTTATTTTTCTTTAATATAAAACACTGATTTACAAGTTATAGTTAGTATTTTAATAAGAAAATAATGACGGATATAAACNGTTTAAAATGTGAAGTGTCAACTATTTTTTTTTTCACTAATGAGATAGCCTTACTGATTATAGCAAAAAAACTTTATCATGTCTTATCTGCAACTCTTGTGTCATGCTCATAATGTATGGTTTGAATGTCAGGCCCATGCATAATTCAAACTCACAACCTTTAGATACAGAGTCTGGTGCACAGCCCATAAAATTTCACCAGACATGAATACAACTCGAGTCAAAGCATAATGTGACTACACATGTAAAGTTCATGGCGCATTTCTAAAGTAAGGGCCGGTCGGTCAATAAAAACAAAACTTAAGGTTTCATTTAAAATAAATATTATTGGTAAAAAACAAAACAAAAACTTTAGTTTTCTACATATTCCAAACACTTTTTGTACCAGGGCTGCAGGGCACATTCGCCACCTGGGAGTTCAGCACCGCAACTCCTCAAACCGTTGAGAACCAAGCCACTGAAACATGGATTTCTTACGCCAATGATTTCTTACGCCAATGCTAAGTCAAAGCAATCCATGCAGTGGCGTCACTAGTCTTCACCAAAGGCAAAAAATTCAAGTAAACCCAATTAACAGGAAGATTATGTACAACCACTTTATTCTGAAACAAAAAATTGTTCGTCTCCTGGATTTAACAGACAGGAACAAAGACCAAATCAGAGACATATTGTGAAAAACTTTTGAAGCTCAGAGATGTCATTCAGAACTGGCAACGTGGGATGCTGATGTCAGGGATTGTTCTCCTCCACAACAAAGAGCGGCCACGTACTGTAGCCCGCACAGAGAAAACATTTCAGCAATTCAAGTGGGAANTTTTTGAGCTCCCTCCATACAGCTCAGACCTCGCACAGAGTGATTTTTACATTTTCTTCCATCTCAAGAAGAAGTGGCTTGGTTCCCAACAGTTTGAGGAGAGTGAAGATTTGAAAGCAGCGGTGCTGCACTGACTGAACTTTCAGGCGGCGGACTTCTATGNAGAGGGCATATCAAAGCTTTGACCCACAGTACAAAAATGATGTTGTTATGTAATGGCTTTTAACCAGCAATATCCTTTTTTTCAAATCTTAGCTGTGTTTTTTTAATGACAGATTGGCTCTTACTTTTTGAACCTTGAAAGTGGAATTAATTAATTAAAGTTTTGTCAGAAACTTGAGTAGGAATTCCTATTATGTATAATAAAACAAGTAACAGCTTACCTTACTCAGTCAATGTGTTTTCTTCACATGAATTTACAGCTGGGCAAACTTTCATTTACCACAGTTTAACAAAAAATAAGTGTTTAACAATATAACAGTGCTTTTATGACATAAAGAAAGAAGGACATCTGAAGAAGCTTGGCGAGATCTGCTAGCGAAAATTCATGTAGGGGGCCTAAAGAAAACACACTGACTGAGTAAGGTAGGTAAAGCTACTAAAATTGTTTAATAAACAGAAGTAACAAGTAGAATCATTAGTTCCTAAGCTAATTTAGACAACTGCTATTAACGTAACAACACNACGGCCATATCAACCACTTACTGCATCCGTATTGTCGATGAAAGGGTCGTTTTCGTCATAGCCTGCACCCAAATCGACAAAGTCTTCATGGCGATTGAGCTTCTTTTTTGGTGGGCATCCCTAAAACAAAACATCACCAAATTTAAGTTACGAAACACGAAAATATAGTTTCTTTCAATGCTGTACATCCACTTACATATTTCTCTTCAAGTTTCTTGGCAAGGTCTCTCAGCTTTGATTCATCCTCATCTCCAAAGGGATCAGCTGGATCCAAACCATTAGTGTTTGGTTTTGCAGCCTTCTTTTTCTAGTAAAAGGCACAAGAAACAAATAATAATATTCACACAACAAAACATTAAACAACCAAAAATATANATTTCTATACACAAGACAGTTTTGATTACTTTTAATGTCTAAACTGACTTCTTTTCTTTTCTCTTTTTGTTTTTCAAGTTGGACAATTATAGTGAAGAAAGATTATTTACCAACACAAGAAAAATAAACAAAATCCAGTAAATGCAAGATTTGAAGTGGCAAACATGAAGTGCTATCACTGCTGACTTACAAACCTAATCCAGATATATTGTAGTTATTATGCCATTTTTATGGGGCTGTCTAGTAGTCACTGGGATTNAAAAAAATATTTCTTCAAGGTTAACGCTGGCTGCACGTTACACTTGGAAGATAATCTACTTAAAAATAACCTGGCCANAGCTANCACTAACTGGTCCCTTACTATTTGAACTAACCTAATTATTATTCTCCTGACTGGGAGAGGTTACAGGTTCAAACTCCTGGGCTGACTTCTAACCCTGAGTATAAAGGGTTATCCTACAAGTCTGCCTATGAGACAATCTACACTACCTAAAGTATAATCACAGGCATCTTCCAGGAGGGACATTAAAAGTGGGGTCCCACTCATCAGTGTTCGATGGAAAAGGACCCATCACTGGCTCTGTGTAGAGCTAGTAGTAAAATTCAATTTTCCTAAAGCATTGTTGCAATACAGATAGGATCTCCATTAGACCACTGCAGTCAGAACTGTGGGACCATAAACTCAAATAATTCAATTATTATTATTGTTGAATTAATAGCTAGGTCAAATAATAAGTAATGTAATGTTACATTTGTAATGTACACATGACATTTCAACTAAGAGTTAAATGTTCAAGTAGTTTGTGATACCTGAAATAAAATTAACTAAGAGTTAAATGTTCAAGCAGTTTGTGATACCTGAAATAAAATTATGTTGGAAAGACGATTATACAAGGTACATAGCCTACTATTACTAAAAGAGTTTCTAAGACAAAAAACTCCTTCCGGCACCAGCCGCAAGAAACATGTAGATTTCGTTTGCTCTCGGAAAGGATATTTTCCTTTTTTTATAGGATNTTCAATTNNTAATAACTTTTGTTGGAAACATTTTTCTTAAATATCCACAGTTTTCCAAATAAATGTAAAAAAGCGGGTTTTGACCGCCATTTTCCT
>KZ875501.1:8467-26993 GCA_003456935.1 Machilis hrabei
GAATTTTCCTTGCGACTTTTCAAATTTAGTGGTTGAGAGGGTTTCTACCCCACAAGGCGATCAGTTGAAAATTCCAAATCAACCGTACCATAAACTTCAAGGGCCAGAATCAAGGCTAAAGCTACTACCATGCAAATACTCAACTCAATGCAACCTTTTTTCGAGTTGAAAAACAAATTTGAAAAATATGTGCTTTAATTTTGCACAGGAGTGTATTTAAAATGATGCTTAATGTACGAATTTCATTTTGTAGTAATAATGGTTTATCCTGCATTTAATGGATAATTAATTATTTTATTTTATTTTCTAGTGATGAAGCTGTTCCCGTAACGCGGTCTTCAGGCATTGTTTCTGGCCATGTAGCAGTTGATGGTGTAACGTATGTGGATTTAACTCTGAGTTAATGTACATATTTTCAAACCGGTATTTTTGTATATTTCTTGGTTTGCAGCTTTGACGAAGAGCGTGCTAAAGCTGGGCCAACCCACATTGTTTCTTGCTGTATAGGTGGCGATAGCGTTTCGTAAGTTTATCTTATTTTAGATTTATTTAAATGTTAGTCTATTTTTTAATATACGTAATTTTATGTTTCCCTTTTTACAATGGACCATCAAATTATATGCAATTTGGAGCCGGTACTTTGACGGACCAGTAAGTGTAACGTGAATAAATTATAACGCGATGTGTTCATGTAAAAGTGCTTTATTAATTTGCTTATTTCTGTTGTTGCAGTAGCATTATGCCTGAACCTTCCAATTGTACGATCAGGGGGGTTTGCAAAACTAAACAAGGACTCGGTATTGTACGGTAAGAGCATTTGATTTAACGATAATGTGTGCAAGAAATGATTGTCTGTGTATTACATGTATTTTCTTTTTTTTTAACGATGTCAGCCACACCATGTCATCCAGGAAGACGAGTGGTGTCGGTCAAGTGGGAGCCAGAGCATTGTCGTAAGTGTATTTGAAATGATGGTATTAATGCGATTAAAAGCTTTTTTACAAATAACAAACAATTCTTATTTTTACAGCAATATCCGTGACGGTTTTGGAGATTCAGCTCCCTCTACATCTTCTGGATCTTCAACATCCCGCTTCGACCCCGCAGCCTTTGACATCCAGGGCCACCCAATACGTCTCAATGGCCGATGCAGCGTAAGTATAACTTTTTCTATCTCAATTTTGTTCAAAAGTTAATGCGTTCATGTTAACTTATGATTTTTTCTTTGCTATTTTGCAGAACGGATTTTGACGTTCATGTCCCCTCGTCCTTCACGGTGTTAAACAGTGTGACCCAGTACTACCCTAGGTGTAACGCTACGGGGAGACAACTTGACCTGTTGCTGCCTCAACTGGAAAACGATGATAATTCCATTGAAATAACGCTGGACGCTCTGGGGGACCTCGTCAATACCCTCGTAAGTAAATGTAGGTCTAGTGATTACGTGGGGATGGAAATCGGGAGTCTCACCATGCCCGAATTTAACATCGAAATCCCCCTGCATAGGGCCGATAAGTTTACACCAGGGGCCGTCATAGAAATGATGGAAGATGAGTCCGAAAGTCGGAGGTCTGTGTTCATGGATGGAGCCTTGAATTTTAAAGTTCATTACGTGCGTGCTCCTGAAGGAAGGGTACGTATAGCCAAGAAAAAAGTTCTACTGTCCAGCGTCTTCAAGAAACATAGTTTTTCGGAGGTGGTCATTAAAAACAATGATAATTTATGTCTGCCGAGAGCCATCGTGACAGCCAAAGCTCATTATCATTTCCCAGAAAACAGGAACGATGAACGTTTGAAACGGCATTACAAAAATATGCAACAAGGGTATGGTGCACGTAAGAGTGTGACTATGGAATTGTACAGAGAAGCAGACGTCGTGATGCCTGAAAATGGATGTGGCATTTCTGAACTTCGGGGTTTTCAAGCCATTGTAATTGAATTCCGGCTGGTCGTGTTCAGGAACCCGTTAACCAAACGGTAGTTTTCAGAGGACCCGATTCCACACCTGATGCGCCAGGAAGGATTTATACCTCGTGTACGACCAGGAGCTACAATACTATGATGGCGTGACAAGCATAACTGGCTTTTTCGGAGAAGAACATTTCTGCCGTAACTGCATCGTAGCCTACCAACGCCCAAACGAACATTAGTGTACACGGCTGTGAAAGGGATGCCATGCGTCACCACCCTGCCCCCCGGAAGGAAGGAAAGTGCTTTGTGATGCATGCAACACGTGTTTTTGGAGCGACTGTTGCTTTGAAAAGCACATGACCACTTCTCGGAAGGGCAAAACTACGTGTCAGGCTATACGGCGTTGTGCCACCTGCTTGAAGACGTTTAACGATTATGTACGCAAGGACAAGTACGTGTGTGGTGAGCAGTATTGCCTCGTGTGCAAGAAATGGCTGCCTGAAGGACATCTGTGCTTTATGAAGAGGGATGACAGAAAGAGGAAGAATATGAAGGCTCATGAAGAATCCAAGATGAAGAGAAAAGGGCCTTCACTAGTGTTTGTGTTCTTTTATATAAAATGTGTGCAAGTGAAGACCCTAGCCGAAGGCCTTGGAAATCAACCTACAATGTGTGTGGTCATGCAGGCATGCCTCACATTCATCAACGTCAGATGCCAAGACCACGAATGCTTAGAATGCGGCCGGAGAAAGCACGTCTTCGTAGGTTGCAATGAAGAAGGATGAGATCGGGTCGCCCAGTTTTTGCACTACATGAGAACTACACTAGACTTCGTGGAAAACGTTATAGTTATAGAGCATAATTTTCAAGGCTATGATGGTAACATTTTGGCAAGGCATACGATAGTGAAATTGGACTGGACACCAAACATTGTGAAGAATGGAGCGAAAATGATTCTAATGGAGTATGAAAATTTTCGTTTCCTGGACTCACTCAGTTATTTGCCAACGTCGCTCGCTAAACTGCCTGCAGCTTTTGGATTACGCGAACTGCAAAAGGATCATTTCCCGTAAATTTTCCACAATGTCACTGGGTATGCCATCAACGTGAAATATAAGTATGACAACAATTATATTGGACCTTTACCGTCGGTGGAATGCTATGCTGTTAAGCGAATGTCCTCCCAAGGCAGGGCCGAATTATTGGAATGGCATGCGCAGGAAACAGGTAGAGGTAATGAATTCAATTACATGCGGTACATGGAAGCTTATTGCATAAGTGACGTTTTGATATTACTGCAGGCTATTTTGGCTTTTAGAGACCTGATGTTGGCAGAAACGGATGTGTGTCCTTTTAATGAAGGTGCCATCATCGCTTCAACGTGCAACGTGGCCTTTCGGCGAAAATACTTCAAGGACAACACTATCCCTCTTATACCTGCTGGCGGGTATAGAGCTCGCGAAGTACAGAGTCAGGCAGCCATAGAATGGATGACACTAATTTAAAAGCAGAGAGGTATTACCATTCAACACGCAGGACGTAAAACAGAAGCAAAAAGCGCTGGTTTTAAAGATGACGGTGTCCACGAAAACACGATATACGAATTCCACGGGTGATAATGACACGGATGTCCTAAACATTTCCCCAACAGATGCTCTCATATTCACGGTTTACATGGAGAGGCCATGGATGGCCGGTACAACGCTACAAGGGAGAAGGTACAGAAACTGAGAACTGCAGGCTATGCACTGATCGAGATGTGGGAATGCGAGTACCAGAATATGAAGACTGCAAACCAACATCTCCTGGAAGAACTTTCCGTACGTTACATGATGGACGTTTTGGATGCTCGCCAGCACTTCTATGGGGACCGTACTAACGCCGTGAAACTGTATCATCGCTGCGAACAGGGGTTAAGAATCCTATATGCAGATTTTTATAGTTTATGCCCGTACGTTAGTAAGTACGGGAAGTATCCTATAGGGCATCCTGAAGTTTTCGTGTCAACTTCCCACCGCTAGCACAGCTGGAAGGTCTGGTAAAATGCAGCGTTTTGCCTACGAAGGACCTGTGGCTTCCGTTATTGCTGGCCAAGAGCCATGCCAATACAGAGACCAAGCATGCATTTTGCACGGAACGTGGGTAACCGACGGAGTACACGAAGCGGTTTCCATTGGTTACGTGGTGACGACCTTACACGAAGCATGGCACTGTCGAGAGATTACGCAGTACGACAGGTCTGCAAATCAGGGAAGATTGTTCGCCAAATACATTAACGCCTACCTGAAGTTGAAGCAGGAAGCCGGCGGTCCACCTTCGTGGATAACCAGCGATGAAGACATGGACCGCTACGACGAAACTTACTTCGAGAAGGAAGGCGTGCGACTGGACAAGGGGAACATTAAAAAAATCCAGGAAAGAGAGCGTTGTCCAAATTAATGATGAACAGTTTCTGGGAAAAATTTGGGCAGCATTCTGACATGTCTCAAACCGAAGTTATCAAGGCTCCAGATAGATTTTACAAACTTTTAACACAGAAGTCACCTCCGTTCAATATCTCAGCGATACCCACTTGATAGTTACGTGGATATATAGCAACGAAACGCCTGAGCTGCAGGACAGGACTAACGTCATGTTTGCAGCAAACAGGACTGGCCATCGTCAAAGTGACATAGCCCTTTCAAATACGCCGTTTGAAAAATCACATTTTCGTCAGTACCGGGAAAGAAAAGGCGTACAGAATGGTGTACACCAAGCGCAGGCGCTTGGCCATTTACGAGACAGCCCCTTATAGATATATGCCTTGAGCCTAGGCCTCTATGAAAATGTGAAAAAGAGCGGGTTTGAGGTTTATATTTTTGATTCATATATATAGTTATTTTATTTATTTGTACATCATTCTTACGCAGATACCCAGTGAATTAGGATGTTCGCTTCCAACAACCTTTTAATGCATTACTCGCTGGATCGAGTGGGTGCAGAAATACCGTTTTCGTGTTCAAACTACTTCGTCATCGTCAAGCCATGATTAACGTAAATTTAAAAAAACATCGTATGGTGCTACGGGGAATTTCAACAGGGTTATGAGGAATTTGAAAAGGATGTGCTATTTCAAGAAGGACTGCCGGACGTATCTACGTTGAATCGAAAAGAACCTACGCTTCTCATTTTGGACGATCTCATGGAACAAGCCGATGAATGCGTGACCACCATTTTCACCAAGGGAAGTCACCATCGTAACATTAGCATCCTTTTCTTCACTCAAAACTTCTTCCACCAGGGAAAAACGTCACGCGATATTGCGCTCAACACGCACTACATGGTATGTTTCAAGAATCCTCGAGACAAAGTGCAGAGAGAGTATCTGGAACATCAGCTGTTTCCTGAAAATGTCAAGTTTATACAAGAAGCCTACGCCAATGCCACATGTCCTCCTCACGGCTATCTTCTCATTGAATTGAAACAAACAACGCCTGATGAACTGAGAGTACGTTCACGCATTTTTCCTGACGATTGCGCTACGATTGTGTGTCACCCGAAAAAGCTATAAATACAGATGTCACACTGGTCGGCCAATCAATCAATCATGTCGGAATCTCTGCGTTCCAACAAGCAAATCCTGCGGATGCTCATGAAACTTCATCCTCGTTAACGCTTCAAAAGGACTCGTCATGACGTTTGCAGAATGTGACAATAACACGCTTCGTTGCAACGTACCTCACAAACGGAAACTGAAAATATTCAAACGAGTTTTGAGACATCTCGCCAGCAAGAAGATTCACTGGAAAATAAAACGCAAGATGCTCGTGCAGAAAGGAGGTGCTCTCTTGCCGCTTCTCATAAGACCCATAATATCGTCAGTTTTGGGAAAACTTCTTCATTAAAAGAAAGTACAACGAAAACGATGTATAGTTTTTACGCATTCGTCAAAGATGCAGCATGCCAAGAAAATGCTTCTTGTGCCTCACGATACGCTTCAAGGTTTACAGGATCACCATGATCTGGTTCTGCAAAACATTAGCGAGCTCAACAGAGCCATGGAATCTATTCTAAAAGACAGATCGTTGAACGATTACGAGAAGAGGAGAAAGTACCAGCAAGTTTTACATCACTACACCGATGCCACCTGTGCTGCACGTCGACGTAGGCGTATCGAAATGGAAGAAGAAGAAGATGGACCAGAGGAAGACGACATCATAGGCCACGTACCGCCCTCTTATAAATCCAAAGCAAGTTACCTATTGGAAAAACTACGTCAAAACCAAGACATTACGTGGGATTCTCGAGGCGAAGTCAGCATAAAAGGCCAAAGTCTTCCGTGGACCAACATTTTGGATATTGTGAGTGATATCGTCCGACGTACCAGGAAAACATCTCCGCGCGGATGGGAAGAATTAGCAAGTTTTCTATCCGATTCCAACGTACCTCAAGCAATCGTCTGAAACGCACAACGGTGGAACTACATGGAAATTCTACGTAAGCCTCGATCTTCAAAGTGGGTAACATTTTCGATATGAAGACTGTAAGTACAATTTATTACGACGCTTCCCAATCTGCGGGTTTTGGTACTGCCGAAAAACTGTGGTTGGCTATCAAGAAAAATGTATCGCTCGAGAAAATACGACGATGGCTTTCCAGTCAGGATGCGTACACGCTTCACAAGCCCATAAGGAAAAAGTTTCATCGCAATAGCGTGTTCGTGACCACCATCGATGAAAAGTGGCAAGCCGAACTCAACGACATGTCTTCTCTACAAATACACAACGATGGCTATCGGTTCCTTCTTACGGTAATAGACTGCTTTAGCAAATACGCCTGGGCACGAGCTATGAAGACCAAAACCAGCAAAGACGTTGTCGATGCATTCACGTCTATCTTCAGAGCACGCATACCTTTAAAACTTCAAACAGATGCACGAAAAGAATTTGTCAATGGGTTATTTCAGCGTTTTCTTAAAACACACAACGTACGCTTCTTCACAACGGGAAATAGTGACATCAAAGCCAGCATCATCGAAAGATTTAACCGAATGCTAAAAACACGCATGTACAAGTATTTTACTGCTAGGATCACCTATCGCTACGTCAATATACTGCCACGTCTTCTCAGAGCTTACAACAGAGGGTACCATTCGAGCATCAAAATGAAACCCGCAGACGTCAACCAGACCAATGTTTTACACGTGTGGCGTACGCTTTATGGTAAGAAGATACTTGCGAGAATCAAATATGCGTTTTGATGGGCGATACAGTGCGTATTAGCAAGGCCAAGAAACTCTTCGATAAAGGTTACGTGGCCAACTAGACCGAGGAAAATTTTCAAATCACCGCAAGAATACCTAGAACGCCACCAGTCTATGTTCTACAAGATGTCAACGTAGACCCCATCGCAGGTACATTTTACGAGACAGAGCTTCAAAAGGCGATCATGTTAACCTGGACGTCAATAAATGATAGATAAAATACTTGAGCGTCGTGGTAGAGGCAACAGTAAGGAAGTGTTAGTGGCATGGAAAGGATATCCTTCGTCTTTTAACAGCAGGATTCTGAAACAACACATAAGACAGATATAACATGAAGCAGTTCTATCTAACGCTATCAAGCAACAGCTCCATGGACGTTTGCCCAAAGAATACTCTCACCGAGTACACGACAAAACTACATCATCGTATCTAGCTAAGAGGATCGTGGTCAGTAGCTCATGTCGAAATTCAATATCCCGTATCCATTTATGACGTCATAAAAGGAAACAATCTCGTCATGACCCTGGAAACGCCGTCAGTACCACATACACATTTTGCAATTCCTGTTGGTTATTACAGTTCTATGGATCATCTTTCGACTTATATCAACAACGCACCATCCATACAAGGCCATGCCTCTTTCAAGTATGACCCCTTTACAGGTCACGTCAATCTAAAAACGGATGAGAAAATAGTGATTCTCTTTGGCGAAGGTCTTGCCGAAACTTTGGGTTACGAACATCTGCTACCAGTTATGGATACGAGCCCCAATCCTTCTTCGCTTCTACGCAGCGTCGTTTCTCAACTAATTGTATACTCTGATATTGTCGAGCCGCAGTACGTGGGAGAAACCGTAGTTCCACGTCTACACATCGTGGGACTCGAAGATAAAACTTACGAAACACTGGTCGTCAAAATATACGATTCTCCTCATTACGTACCGGTTCTGAGAAGATCTTTTGACAACATTAACATAGATATAAGGGATAACACCGGATTGCCTGTCATTCGAGTTTGGAACACTAGCGGTTAAACTACATTTTCGTCATGAGGAGTAAGGTTTTAGTTGCAAAATATCCTGTACAAACCGGAGAAGGTGTTTCCAGCATCTACTACGGATCGCCTTACCAGAAAGGACACGGTCTTGAGAGTTTACTAGGAGGTTTATTTCGTGCCGTCATGCCGTGGATCAAACAAGGAGCTTGCACAGTGGGAAAACAAGCGCTCTTAACCGGACAAGACATACTCACAAACGTCATCCAGGGAAAACCCGTTAAAGAAGCCACCAAGGAACATCTCGTGCGTGCAGGCCATTCCCTTGCCGATCAAACTAAATTGAAACTAGACATGCTACAGAGAGGCAGAGGATATAAAAGAATCTCCAGAGAAAACGTCAGTCTTCATCCAACGCCAGCGGCAATAGTAGGAACGTCTTGTCAAAAAGAAAATTATTGACACCTTCGGTTAAAGATGGCTTTTGTTCACGTGCACTCGTTGGAAGCCAGTAAATCTGAAATGGACCTGTTTTCACTACCTCCTACGCAAACGATTATCGAACATGGACAATGGATTCACTACAAGCCTCTTGCTTCGCTCGCAAATAACGGATCCATTGAATTCGTCGTACCAGGTCACGGTGACTGGTACATGGACTTGGCCCACACTTTACTTTATGCAAAAGGCCGCATTACAAAGCAGGACGGTTCAGATTTGGATTCCACGGACATTATCGCACCCGTAAACAACTGGCTTCATTCGCTCTTTCAACAAGTGGACGTTCATTTCAATCAAAAACTCGTATAATCATCTTCAAACCCGTATCTTTACAGAGTTTACATCGAAACGTTGCTTAATTACGGACCTGTCATCTCACTTCGGCGTTGTTGTATAAGGACTGGTGAATGAACAGTTTAACGGCAAATGAAGAATTCGAGAAAAGAAGTGTTTTCACCAAGCTATCTAAAAAAGTCGATCTACTGGGCGGTCTCAATTGCGACATCTTCAACATGGCTCGTTTTCTCATCAATGAAGTGGAACTACGAATCAAGTTGATACACATTTTCGCTCATGGCAGAGACGGAGAATTTCACGATACACTTACTAGACGCTTTGCTCATGGTACGAAAGGTGCGCATCAATCCTAAAGCTCTTCTTTACCAGGAAACAATGCTCAACAATACCACCGTGAAGTATCCTCTGACACGCGTGGAAAAGAAAGTTGTCATGATGCCTATCGGACAACATTTTCCTGTGACAGATGCCTAAGAGGATCATTGTGGAATTTGTCAGCAACAAGGCCTTTAACGGCGACGTGACCAAGAACCCCCACGAGTTTAAACACATGGGCATATGGTACCTCTCTCTTCATCTGGATGGCGAGCAAATTCCTTCGAGAGCACTGCAGCCTGCGTTTACGGACGACAACCTCTACGTACAAAGCTATTACACGCTTTATTCTGGCACAGGCATTCACTATCAGGACGACGGGAACGATGTTTCGCGCGACGATTATGTTAAAGGCCACTGTCTCTTTGCCTTCGATCTCACTCCTGACTTGGGAGCAAGTTCCGGGACTCACTGGAATGTGGTGTGTCAAGGAAGCTTGCATTTACAAGTGACATTTACAAACGCTTTGACCAAAACCGTCAATGTCATCATTTACGCCAAATTCGACAATCTTCTGCAAATCCACAAGCAACGCAACGTCGTCTTGGATTTCAACAACTAGCGGCCATGAATACTTTTCAACTGGAACAAGTAATGCAAACGGATCCTGTATTGTCAAGAATTCCACATGGCGTCTACGCTTTGGACATGTTGTCTTCATGCTTACGCAATCCTTTTAGAATAATCATCAATACAGATGCCAGTCATCTTCCTGGAAGTAACTGGATGGCCTTTTACTCTAAGAAAACTAAGTTGCAATACTTTGACAGCTACGGAAGGGAATCATCTCTTTACGAGATCATCAGCTTTGTACAAAAAACCGGATTCACAACGAATTGCAGCTTCAAAGCATCGAATCTAAATTATGTAGTCATCTTTGCATCACATGGTTATCGTGCAGGTCCAATGGACGTTCTCATGCAGTATATCTTCAGGCCTTCAATCGAGAACCTTCAAAGAGTGACACGATAGTAATCGATCTGTTTAACAAACTCTACTGGACTTCGGAGTCTACTGGTCATAACAATAATAATAAGAAGAAGAAGCCCTGTCAATGCTGCATTTCCATTAAGGAGAGAAACACTAGCATATAACGTTAGTTCCACCACGGCTATCGTACTGGAGGCAGAGTGCTACGTTGATTATAACAACGTGTACATCATTAAGGAGGTGGTGGCATACAACATCGACACGCTTTAAATTCAAACTTACACGTTTAAACCGCCATACTCGTTCAGAAGTTTACCAAAGAAAATGCAGCGCATCAACTCGTGGATATACAGGCATCTGCATAATATCAAATGGGAAGACGGTCTCCAGCCATTTTACACATTGAGGAATCGAGTTCAAGAACTTACAAAGGATGCTACAGTCGTATATTCCATGGGTTGGGAAAATAGTCAACTTCTCGAATCGTTATCGCTGAAGCCAATTTTCGACCTAGAAGCTCTGGACTGTCCGTCGTGATCGACTTACTCATGTTTCTTATTTACGCATGTCAACAACGAACACTGTGCCCTTAGGAAATCGGTGAAACTGGGCCACTGGATACGTCAGCATCGTAATTTTCCATTTACTATCTTATCTTTGTTTATCTATGGCATTTTCCCTACATAAACCAGCCCTTTCTTGTTCATTTTAACAGTTGCCAGCTGATCACACATAGAACCAGTCATGAAGCGAATTAGCCCAGCAGTAGCAGCCTTCAGCGATCTCAAGAAGAAAAATCTTACGTTTGCCGAACCAAAGAAGGAGGAGTAAAACGTTCAACCAACAGTCCAGGATTCAGCCAGTACCAGCACATCGAAGCCTACGGCATTGTTCAAGAGGTGTGGTCTATCCGGCGGCGGCACTCTTGTAGCCACTTTGAAGGGGGAAGATGCACAAGTCCGAATCAGAACCAAGCCTCCGTTTGATTTGGATTATTGCTACATCACTTTGAATGCTGGAGAGTTTGGTGCATTTGCAGAAAAATTGAACAGTGTCAGAAAAAGCGTACACTTTAACAGTGATTTCTCTAATTACGGCCAGTCTTTCGAGATTGAAACAATGTTAACGATTTGTGAAAAATACGACCTGGTGTTAAGTGTGCATTACAAACCCTATGGCACCGCTGTCTGACCCATTTTGCAATGGGATAATGGTGGAGATTCAGTTACCTCTGTGAAAGAAAATCTAGTGAAAATATGTAAAATAAACAGAGTTATCAGTGAGCATTACGGTTCATAAGTGAAGAAAATCCTGCCATTTCTGTTATGTACAAGTGAATCTGTGATCATTTGTCAAAGGCTATCGATGTGTGCTCATCTGACGAACAAGTGTCTCAAAGTTCGGAAATTGACAAAGTGTGGTATCACCTCGTTGACGAATTTTTCGCTTTTATCCACGAGGAGACTCTTTTCTACATGGAACAGAATTTCATTTTGGGTGAATACAAACTTATAAACATGACGATCTCTTAGTCAATGTATCAACTTTATTATATTTGCATTAATAAAATTACGCATATAAAAAAAGAAATGTATAAGGTTCGTGAATCGTAATATGATTTACACAAATCTCATGTTATTGTACTCAGGACTTAATACCATGTTCACGTTTATCACATGCATTTTTAGTTATGCCCTCTCGCTCTCTTTTGAAAAGGTTATAGTTAACAGTATGAAAGTGAAAAAATTAACTAAGTGTATGGCTATAGAAATTTATGCGACGCATTAATTTCTGGTGATCAGTAATGTATATTTTCACATAACTGGACATATATTTGGTATTCTTGAAACTATGGTTTCATTTTGTTTTGGTTTTATGTGTCATGAATGTTTGGTGTTCTGGAAACTACGGTTTCACTTGTGTTGGTTTAAGAAATCTGAAAAAGTACAAACCAATGGTTTTACGTTTCATAAATATTTTATGATCTGGATAACAGTTTTAAGTTTTATTTCATGTCTCATTCAATGCCAGGGCCCAGCATGGATGCCACCTATTTTAAAATTCAGTTAAGTACGCTTGCATAGTGAATAAAAGTGCTTGATCCAGTTGATTTTTATAGTAGGTAACATTGAAATTAAAAGCATCTGTTGCTCACGCCACATCACGTACTGTAAAATCAATGGTATTTGCACTTTAAGCACCAATATGTCGCGGAAGGGGTTACACCATCTCGGATTTTGATACTACAATATCTTGGTCACATATTACGGCTTCTAAACACAAAAGCCCAGAACTTAATCCCTCACTTTTATGAAGTCATCGATATCGATAAGTACACTCAAAAAATCTATATAAAATTACTTTTGCGGCACTTTATATCACATGACTAACTCAAAAATACACAACGTCACAATCACACATCGATATCGATAAATAACTTTAAAAAACTCTATTACATGCTATTTCAAAAAATAAAAAACCGCGCTTTTGTGACGTCACGTCACGTTACTGGCTTTTGTTTGTTTAAGTCTGTTGGGCCTCATATATTACTATTTACGTTGTACATACCAAACACAATAACCAAACATAAAATTGATACTAAATGGCTATGGACTATTATTATTCATAGGGGAACCTTCTGGTAAGATATCTGACATTTTATAATAGCGAAAGAATCAATATTGTGACATATTTATACCGATGGAGTACATTGTTTGAGTTTTTTCGAAAAATACCACGTAGTATTTATGTGACACGCCGGGGAAGATAGTCACAAACTAGAAATAATGTAACCGCCATGTTCACATACTAAAAGGATTGACGATATGTTTGTAATAAAAACAGTAACAACATTATTATGATAAGCTCAATTCTAGTTTTATACGACGGTCAGACTGATGTGACGTTCAATTACTAATACAAAGAATAATTCGATCGGCCACTTTTAATTGCTGAGATCAAGCATACTTGAATGAGTAGCAAATTTAATCCGTTAATGTTACATTATGCCAACACCGATTTGCATAATTTGTAAACAAATGGCACGAGTAAGGCACACTCTCATTCCTGAGTGTATGTTGTGGTGACGTCAACACTTAAGGGCTGACGCAAATTAGACAAGTTCGATTAAATAACATTTAAGAGCATTCTAAGACGCCATTCTAAAAAGACAAACTCTTCCCACCTAGTGGGAGTTCAGGTTGGCCTAGTGGTTAGAGTGCGCGCCTCCTTATCGGGAAGTCCCGGATTTAAACCCCGAGGCCGGCTCCTAGCCCTGGGTGAAAAAGGGTTATCCTATGAGTTTGCCTGAGACGTACTCCACACTAAGGTATGATAGTGTAATGTAAAAGGACAGTTCTGGAATAAAGTGCCCATGTTAAATTCCCATAAGGAGGCCCCTCGGGAGGAGCCATGAGCAAAGTGCCCACTGCCCATGTTAAATTCCCATAAGGAAGATCCAGAAATTTTATAAGAGAACCGAACGTAGCGGGGCAAGGAGATGTTTAAATTATAACGGAACGGAACGTCATGGGTTGTAAGATTCATTATATAAAATACGGAACGGATCGGGAAGAGGATATCCTGGATATGTAACGGAATGGATCGGGAAGAGGACATCCTGGATGTATAACGTAACAGAAAGCTGACGAAAGTTCTCATGTACGGCTGCTTGTGTATTGCATGATTAGACTATTACCTACTTCTATGCTGATGGAGCAAGTAAAGATGAGGCATTGGGTTGTTGCTATGACTTTTATGTTACAATCTTAACTATATATATCGTTAATACAGAACTTTTCGCTGTTTGTATATTGTATGACGAGCTTGTTACATATTTCTATTCTGGTGGGGGTAATAAAGATGAGATTATATATTTTATCTTTAGCTTTATATGTTATTTAGCAGTTAAATGAATGAATGTATATATTTGATGTAAACTTTCTTTATTTAATATATTTCACAATTTGTAAATATTTTGGGCTCGAGAGTATCTTTTATAGCTTTAGACGTTTAGAATTTAAGAGTTTATTTTATGTCTCTGGGTTCGAGATTACAATTTTCTAGGATGGGTATAAAAGAGCGTGATCACGATAAATCTTTTAGTCTGTCTTGACAAACGACACGGTGCATACGGTGCTGCTAGAGCCTAGTGCCAGTTCTGTGTTATATACATCAAACCAGATAATCTGGTCCATATTTGGAAAGTCTTCTTTTCACACTTTAAGAATTTCGTTAGAAACGAGGTAAGTTAAAAGTGTTAGATATATTGCAAACGATGTTTCTGCGATTTTAATTGACTGTGAAAATCTATATGGTTTTTTGCTTTTAGCTTATCAGATACTCGCGTGAATAAACTGAATATATTCATTTTGTGGTTTCAGAAGATTTCCTCAATTCAGCATTTTGAATGCTGCGAGAAATCATACGCCCAGAAAAAAAATGTGTATGGACATATGAGGATTTCACATACCAGTTACATTCATCTTATATACGACTGCTAGACCTGTTAGGCCACCTTTTATAGAAAGGATAATTGGCTAAGACATCTCAAGATCCATCCGAAGATTACAAGTACCCAGGGCCAGATCCCACTTCAAGCAGGAGGATCAAGAAAACGGCCAATTCAAGAAGAAGTGGACCTAGATATTCTTGTAAAAAAAACATGCAAGACACAAAGGCAAGCAGATTCCTCAGCACTTAACGAAAATGCGCAAATTTTAAAGCTGGGCGATTTATTCTACTATAATTTGTATTTACATCTGTCATCATTAAATATCGAGGCACTGAATATTATCACCGATCAACTACGCATAAAAAAGGAAGTGAAATGGTATATCTGTGCGTCTGTAACTTTAGGGAAGGCTTTAAAAGAGGATGAGATAAAAACCAGTGCTTATTTCTGCTCTAAAGCTACAATAACCCTTCAGCCTGATATCATTTTAACTCAGTTAGCTAAAGCATTCGAACAGATAGTCAGCCATAGTGCAGAGTTACAAAGGGAAGGTTCAAATTGGATATATTAAAAGACGAATAGTGTGGAGTTAAAGATGTTGACGTATAAACCGCTATATGGATCTTCATATATACCAACTCCGTTAAAGATCGCCAATACTAAAAGCGTGCTGAATATTAAAAATAAAGATCAGCGCTGCTTTCTATTGTAAACTTGCTGGAAGGCCGGGAATCGAACCCGGGACCATTGTGATCTTTGTATCGCTCTAGATAATGAACACATGATAACTAGTGTCAAAGTTTGACAGAGATTTACTGAGGAACAGTGAATAACCGATTAAGATATAAGCTTGTCCACCAACTGGAGCATACAATGGTAAATTTATGGCACCCGGAACATGTATCTAACCGGCCCAGCTAAATCAAAATAAAACATATGAATGGTTAGCTCGACTAGTCAACGGAGGCCGGGAAATCCTCGATACGGGGTCGAAGGGCATATGTCCCGTAGTTTAACAATTCATATAAGCTGACAAAATAATCACCTTACAGTGTGTACCTCACTGCACAGTTTTATCGATTCACAACAGACAGCAAATCCTTAAGTTAATTGGATAGTTCACAGACCATAATTGATTGGTAGTATAAGTGTAACTATATCCATTAGGTAACTTAGAAGTAAACAATCATACAATTAATTTGGGAGGGGTTTAATTGATGAACAGATTGATTAAAATGTGGTTTACTTTAAATAACTCATACCTTTTGAAGTTCACTGCAATACACAACCCCGGTCCTCACAGCTCAGGGAACCATGCAATTCCAACTCGTTCAGAAGTAGCTAGACTATTACGTGAGACATCAACAGGAAGCCTCTTTCGGTTGTATCTCAGTATAACCTCAATGACGAATTTAATAAGATCGATGTAGACAAACTAGCGTTCATACACTTCTCGTAGTGATTAATGGATTCACCCCTCTACTTCTCTCACAGGTATGAAAACGTTCCTACCTAATTCGGTATATTCTACTCTGTCACACACATAATTTCATTCTTCTGTGGTTCTGGTACCAATAACAGATAATTCCATCCCAATTTCGAACTCCTGTTGTGACTCTGCAGTCCAGTTTCTACAAGATGGCGGCGAGCTACGTTACCACATTACGTTGCTGTTTTGGCTACAGATTGTCTCTCCAAATTCCACCCGTTCCCGCTAGGAGGTGTTGCTTATCACCACTACTTGTCAGTTCCAAGAACTAGCGACATCGGTTGGCCAAAACTTACACTACATGTAGGTCCAAATTCCCACATTCATGGTCACTAGCGCAACGATAACAAAGACAAACACTTCGCTCGTAGATAAACGTTGTTAACATATATCTTCCATTTGAACCTCGCCTGTAGTCACACACACACAATTCACATTGTAACTATCATCACAGTGCACAAATCTCCCGCTGCTGTCGGTCTGATGTCAGAAGTAGAACTCGTTGATATCACAATCTCCGTTCACCAATACATCTCCGTACGACCTCTGTCAACGTAGCGTTCTCTGCGTGTTCATCAAAACCCAGTTCATCACACTCTTCTGTAGTACTCGTCAAATTCCGGTAACGGTTCAGCTAGCATTTTCATTGCGTGTTGGCACATACTCCAGTGTTCGTTGACGCACGGTGATCGCTCCCAAGCTCACATGAGCACGGCAATTTAACTGTTTATTCGGCGCATTCCTGGCACATATCGTTAACCGATTCAACGGATTAGAAGTGCTTTGTTCACTAGTTAACTTCCATTGTTCGTTAACTAACACCCGTCACACCACATTCTGAAAGGGTTATCTTACTCAATTCGTCATCAATGTTGTAAAGAGACAATGCACCGAACACGCGTACGCGAAAATACTTTTATACTCTCGAATNCGTAGTATAAAGTTTCAAATTAAATAACAATAAAGAAAACAGAATACTATCTGCTTACACTATGGAGTGTGCTTGCTGCTCTATATCCCATTAAATGGAATGCAAATCTTGTAAAAAGTTACAGTATTCATGAACATGATCTAATTATGGAAGGAATGATGTATCCAGTAAAACTCTCTCAAATTAATAAATTTGAGAGACAGAACAATATATCGGTGAATGTGTATGGATATGAAAACGAGATATTCCCACTGTACACCTCTCAGGAAAACGAAAAAGCGGTGCATGTAGATTAGTGACGATGAGAAGAATCATTATATCTGTTTGGTACGGACAAACTAAAATGTGTTCATTTACATATACATGTAAATATTTGTATAATTACTTTTGTGTGTCATTTGTTGTGTGTGTGAAGCTGTNTATTTCTGTGGTGTGTTCGAGAACTCTCTCGAGATGTCTTGCTTTTGTGACGGGACCCCTCTCTTTTCACCCTGTGACCGCTGTCAATTAGAATTTACAGCCTCTGGTTCTTTCTTGGTCATTCAGTCAGCTGTTCTGCTAATCCCTAAAAGTCAAGTTCACGACCTTTCTCGAAAAAGCATATTATTGTTTACGAGTCAAGAAACACAGAGAAGCTTCCAGGCTGTAAACAGTGCTTTTCTTCCAGAAACAGAAAATTCTAGATTACTAAGTTTGTATATAAATGTACCAGGACAGTGTTTAGGGGGAGTTCGGTCAGTTCAGTCCAGTGCAGTTGAGTGCAGCTAGTGTGTAGTGTGCGGCCAATGTGTGCGGCCAGTTAGTTGTGTGTGCAACCAAACAATGTGTAATATGCAGCTAGTGTGCTACTTGTGAATTCATATACAGNGTGATGAGCAGTTGTGAAGTGATTTCCAGTGAGTGTTAATTCAGTGTGTGTTTTCTCACTCATATGTGTCGTGGTGAAGTCATTTCCANNGTGTNTTCATTCATTNAAGTGCTTCGTGTGTGCACTTCCATATGTGNAGTGATACAAGTGCAATCTTGTAACTACTCTGTGAATTGTGTGTGTGATCTACATCCNTTGTGCAGGCCCAGTGCCTAATNCAATTAATATAAGTGAAGCAACAGAAGTGCTGTTGTTGTGTCATATTAAATTGTACATACACTCGTCAGTGTGTAATAAATGTACATATCGTAGAGAACAACAGTGTGTTATTTTTTAACAACTCATTACATATCCGTGTCTGTGTGTCGGTCAGTGTATCACCGTTCATTTATAATACGGAACTCGAGTGTGTACGGACATTATTTATTGGTCCTCATCGTGCCGGATAATGCAACAAGTGCAGTGGTGATATAGTGCGTTGACAGTGATACTAGTGTGGTGACAGTGTCAATTAGTGCTATAGTGTATTTTCCGTG
>KZ875511.1:12559-23612 GCA_003456935.1 Machilis hrabei
GAGTACGATAAATAGTCATAGAATCGAAAGATTCGCAGGTTGATAAGTTACGGTAGCATTTTACGTCACAATTTTATGCCACAATGCTGCGGAGCAGCACGGGTCTACACTAGTGTGTATTAAATAAATAGATAATTTAATACTTTACCTAAATTATTAGACTTTAAATAACTAGCTTTTGCTCTTTTGCTTAACCAGGAGAAGAGTTTCTCTATCTTGTGTCCAGACTAATTTGTTTTAAATATATATGCTTATTTTCACATTTTCTTGTTTTAGTGCTCTTAAGTTGCTTTTCTTTTCACATTTGTTCAAGCATTGTCACCTATTGGTAAGACACACCTTTTCATGTCAAGACATTTTACCAAATCTTGTGTTGCTTTTTCACATATTTTGCACCGTATCACTATCGGTAAGAGGTATATCGGATTACTATATCAATTTTTTCATATCGGCTATCGGTATTATTAGCTGTTTTCCTGTATCGGTACACTCCTACTTGTGAAAGAAGAATTTAAAATAATAATCACAGATATGAAACGTGTATTAAACAATAAAAAATTGCCTTTATTATATAATTGGCAACATATAATAAAACTACACAAAAATTATGTATTCAGATTGTCGAAAAAAAATGCTAATTCTTGGTGGAAATTAATTTTAAAAATCTGCTCATTGCTAATCGAAACATGCTAGAAATGTGAAAATAACATTTCAGCTGAAACAAAGGTGAGGTTTTTCCTGCAGAAAGGCTACCCAGAATATATGGAGGGCTAACTTACAGTTGGTCTCTGATGTGAAGATAATTGACATAATATATCATCAGTTTAGTTTTCACTTGAATACCTATTTAATCAGTCCTAATTGTTTAATAACTAATAATAAAGTAATATAGCATGATGTTTGATGGGGCTGAGGTGCAAGATAAAGATTCCATTATTATTGGTTTGCTATCATTACAGTTGATAACTCATGCATATTTATGCATTGGTGTTTTGCTTGCTCTTCTATACAAGCAATGCACATATTACATTTTTTTTCATTATATAAAAAAATCATTCTCATGGTGTATGTACAAATTGTTTTGATCTATAAAGAAAGTCTAGTGTTGTAGATACTTGAAAAACTGATACCAATACTGATACACGATACCAAATCAGTTTCACCAATATTTTTATCCAACCTATATTTCCTGATCCCTTACTATTTTATATTTAAATTGTAGAATAATAATATATTACAGCTTTTATAGGTGCTTAAAATAAAAGAAAAATAGGGGAGGTAATAGATGCAGAAGTGGAGAAATTATAAAAACGAGGAGGGAAGTCAGAAGTAACATTGAGTACTACGTACATGACAGTAGTCCATCTGACCGGCAGCGATGGAGACCGTGCCACTTTCATACAGAGGACAATTTACCACGTGCGGCTTCTTTTCTTTTTTATATTTACAAAAATAAAAAAAACAAGTGATAAACGTTACCTCCATAAATGTACACAATGAAAGACTGCGTGAATAAATACTGATACTGTAGTTAGAAAATAAATGTACAGAAGCTTTTATTAAAAGAAATTCTATTTTTTGCCTTTATGGAACTTTAGTTTTTGTTGTTTTAATATTTTCTTTGTTGTCTGGACTGACAATATTTGTTGCCCTCTTGTTCTGGGACTATTATATTTTATTATTTAATGTTNGACTGACAATATTTGTTGCCCTCTTGTTCTGGGACTATTATATTTTATTATTTAATGTTTATTTATTTGATCTTGAAATTGAGGAGTAGGCCTACTCCATATGTGTCGCTCCCTAACGCCGTTTAACACGGTACTCTGTAATCAACCACTCGGTTATGGGCTTCGTCATCGCTGCCGGTGAGGCGGACTAATGCCACAATTGTAAAACTATTTGAGTCGTCAGTTTCCAATATTTTTGAACTGATATAGTATGCATTTTCATACTAACGCTTACATACTGTACACCAGAAGATTAATTAATGACTTGACCACAGCTTATTGCATCGGAAAACAGAGTTTTATTCTAAAACTTGATTTAACAGCCATTCACTTGGCAGTAATTAGGATAATGACAAAGAGTTATTTTTAGAATAGACATGTCAGTAGTCAGTTACCTTCCCTTTTCGTGATCTCACTCTTGAAAAATTCTTTGAATTATTATTCTGTCAATCACCGATACATCACAATATCAGAAGACTCGCCTATACACCAATATCGGCCAATAATCGGTATCGTTACAACACTAAAATAAACATACTTGCATGAGATGATCAGTGTGCTTGGTCTGTTGTTCTAAACTGAACATTCATCTTGAAGTTGTTGTTCTTTCTAAAATAAAAAGATTGGACATCTTCCCTCAACCCTTACATGTTACAAAATTCTTCATCTGTGAACTTAATATTTCACTTTTATACTGTGTCAGTTAATTTTTTATAAAGGCATTGGTTTCATTATGAAAATAGCACTATAATTTATGCTTCTTAGATTTGATTTACAATCCAAATTTTAATTCCTCTTTATTTTTTCAGTACAAACGTCTGGACAAGTCAACACGTGTCTATGCACAAACTCTCTGCATGCCGTGCTCAAAGTAAGTATCTTGCCTTTTATTACTGTCTGGATTTTGTGGTGTGTGCATTGTTTTTGAATGTTGTTATGAAAATCATCCTAACAATAATGTGGTTCTTTACTGAAAAATTGAGCGCTCGAGTCCTGTACCTGTCACATTCTGTGGTAAAAGGGAAATTGTAGATGCTAGGTATGTGACCAATCTGTCCACTGATGCTACATCTTAACGTGCAATTGACAGATATGGTATTTATTGCACTGTTGTCATATTGCATTAACATGTCTGTCATTCCAGTTTTAAACTGTTAAAAAAAGACACCATTAAAAAACTTGGTTCCTATTATTTGTTAACGTTCAAGTAAGTCAGAACAGAACACTGCAGTAAGCAGTTGTGCTACAGCTGTTCATTCTCCAAATATAATTATGAGATTAAAGGTAAGGATGAAGGTGGGCCTCTTGTTTTTAAGGTAATAGTGTAGCCTGTTACAATTTCTAGTGTTCAGCCTAGTCACCCAACATTTAAAAACTTGTTATTGAAGTGGTCAATGTTATATTGAAGCTATTTCACAAGAGAGTTGTGTATGCAGTTATGTTAAAAGTTCTATGTTTTCTAATTGAACTCCTGGTCATATACATTAACCTAAGTACTAGGATAATGATAATGCTTGTTTATTCTCAGATGTAGAGGACTCAAATAGATTTTAACAGTTTCCATGTAAAGAACATGTCAAAAAGTGAAGAACAGAATTTGCTGCTTCACATCTCATTCCCAGATTGTCCACTAAAATGGTGTGATGTGGTCATACAGATAATCCTCTATCTTCAGCGGTGGTTGCTTTGAATGAAGATGCTCTTTGGTTTTACAGTTTCATACTTTTTTTAATATTCTTGCTCTTGGTTCAGTTTGTCCATCTTTTAAATCAAAGATCCTACTCTAGATAAAGTAGTGTCAAAAGATGTTTGGGAAGCAGTAAGCCAAGACTAAAAATGCAATTTGACTCGAGTACATAGCTCGATATCTTTGGACATTTTAGTTAAAAATCCAGTGACTAGTTAAATATGCCCTTCATAGTGACTGCATTTTGCTCTTGACTATTTCCATATCATTGCATTAGTTGATGTTCTTAATAACATCTGGAAAATTTTAGCTACCAATATGCGCCTCTAGGTATATATATACACTGTCCGGCCACTTTATTAGGTACACCCCTGCTGTGCGCACAAATGGTACGTTCCACTAATTTGCAAGTCATGTGGACAGTTGTGGCTATAAATACAGCAGTACAACCCTCCCGTCATCAGTTGCGCCAGCAAACCACAGCGATAATGGGTAAGGGTAGTGATCTAAAGGACTTTGACCGTGGCGTGATCGTCGGGGCAAGACGTGCTGGTCGAAGCGTATCCAAGACGGCAGTTCTCCTGAACTTTTCGCGTACAACAATATCAAGGGTGTACAGGGAACGGGACTCCTGTGGACGAAAATCGCTTGTTGATGAAAGAGGCCGGAGGAGGATGTCTAGAATTGTGCAAGCCAGAAGACCCGCCACAGTTGCACAAGTGGCGACCGAATTCAACATTGGTGTGCAGTAAACCATCTCGCAACGCACCCTGTTGCAGATGGGCTACAACAGCCGACGGCCACATCGGGTACCCTTGTTATCAGCAAAGAACAGGAGGGCACGCCTTCTGTGGGCAACGCAACACCAACACTGGACCATCGACGACTGGGAAAAGGTGTCTTGGTCCGATGAGTCGAAGTTCATGCTGCATCATGGCGATGGCAGACACAGAATTAGGCACAAACATCATGAAGCCATAGACCTGTCGTGTCTCACAACAACTCTTCAAGCCAGTGGGGGCAGTGTCATGGTGTGGGGGATGGTTTTCTGGCACACATTGGGTCCATTGATACCCCTCAAGGCACGTCAGGATGCCAGAGCGTACCTAAACATCGGAGCTGACCAAGTGCATCCGTACATGTTAACAGTTTATCCTCATGCAGATGGCTACTTCCAGCAGGATAATGCGCCGGTGCACAAAGCCCGCGCCACTAAGGGATGGTTTGAGGAACATGATGACGGCTTTTCCTTGCTGCAGTGGCCCGTTCAAGTCCTCGGATCTCAGCCCTATTGAAAATTTGTGGGATGAGCTGGAACGGCTGTTCGCTCCAGGTCTACACCTCCATCAAATCTTAAAGAACTGCATGACACACACGTCTGCATGGTACACAATACCTCAACAACATTTTCAGCATCTTGCGGAATCCAAGCCTCGACGAATTCAGGCTGTTCTGAGGGCTAAAGGAGGTATAACACACTATTAGATAGGTGTACCTAATAAAGTGGCCGGACAGTGTATATATATAAAAACATGCAAATTTATTTCAGCACTTCATTTTTTAGTGTCAAATCGATAAATGTAACTCTAGTAAGAGGATGCTGGGTATACTCTGTCCCAGGGAACATTCAGTATTGTCCACAGTACTGTTTTGGTACACTGGTCTATTGGTGGATGAGATAAATAATAGTTTAGATAACATTGCAATGTTTTTTCCAACTGGAATTTTTTAATACATTCCATTACGTATTGGTAGTTGAAATTTACAATTTTTATAATGGTAATATCTTACCAATTCTATTCCTTTTAAAATATAAGTATTTAGTAGGGGTAAGCTAAATGGAAATAAACAGTTGTCATGCCAAACGTAAGCCAAACCAAATGTTTAAAATATTGGCAAAATCAATCTGAACTATATGTTTAAAATATTCGCAAAATCAAGCTGAACTATATGTTTAAACTTGTTTTGGAGGCATTAATTCTACCTCAGTTTATTAGAAATAGGGCTAGTTCAAGAAAAAAAAATTGAATTCATACAGTTAAAGTGATAACTTTGTTTTGCTTTAAAATGTTGTCTTAACCAGGACTTCAAAATGCATCTACTCAAAAATGAATGATGGTCAGNCTAGACTAGTTATATTTTGTAATTGGAACAGAATACTTGCTTTGTGACAGTTCTGCTTAAATGATAATTTGGTATGATTAAAGATGTAAAGTACCCACATACTTTAATATTTGTTGAACAAAACTTTCCTTTTTTTTATATTACCAGCTGGTGTTTATATGATGGTCTTCATGTTTGTGTTTTATAATACGTGGTGTGCCCAGAAAGTTTGTAGACTATGTCCATAAAAACATTATTTTTATTCTTTTGACACAATCTCAGCGCATGTTCCACTGTTTGAAGCAGTACTGGAACTCCTCTTCTGTAAGGCTCTTCAGTACAGCCGTCGTTTGCTGTTTATTCATCTCCAAGTCCTTAAAATGTTCCCCCTGTATGACTTTTTCGATCACATGGGATGAGATCTAGTGAATGTGGCGGGTGATCGACGGTAGTGACGTGGAGCGTGATACATTCACGAACAACATTGGCCGAAGCAGGTGATGCATTGTCATGATGGAGGATCCATCACTTGTCTTTTCACAATTCTGGGCGGACTCGACGAATAAGCTCTCGAAGGCGTTTTAAACTTGAATGTTGAAGGCGGCATCCACTGTTTGACCAGGGGGCACGAATTCTTGGCGTAAGGGTATGCCTCACGTGGATCATTGTCCATGTCTCTCCTCTCTTGGAGACGTTTTACCTACTTAAAACCGTAGCATGGTGGACTCTTTCCACATTTCGTTTAACATCTTATTTATCCTTGCACCTGTTTTGCCAAGTTTAACGAGAAATTTGATGTTTATTCTTTGCTCGATCAAAATATTCCACGCCATGTTTTAAAAAAATCCACCAGCGCACGACTATAATACTTAACAAAAACAGCTGTAAACAGACACGCTGTATTCAATCATGACCAAACTTGAACTGGTAGTCCAGAATGAATGCTTGAACACACTGCGCATTCGTATGTGGTGACAGCGTTGCCAAGGGTAGTAAACGAACTTTTTGGGGAATACCACGTACAATGTATTGTTTTGCATCTGTAATGGCGTCACAACTATCCATAGACTGTGATCTGAGCATTATCAGCTGTCGTCTAAATGCTGGTGTTGCTGCAGGTGTTTAAACGTCATTTTGGCTATCCAGTTTTTTTTTTATAAAATAACTATGAACTTGAATTTTATTCTTGGCCTTCAGTTTTGATGAAATTTAATTTCTTGTTTTTTTAAGGCCACTTTCAATTAAAGTAAACTAAAATTTCCAAGTTTCTAACTGCAATTTTACCATGTTTTAAACATTGAAAAAGGTCTGCATAAAAGTGATCCAAGACATGGTTTAAACAAAAACAACTTAAAGTTTAATTGCAAGTAGCCTAAAAACCCCGCACAATCTCATACAACTTGAAGGCAGAGAATCACATATGAAGTTCAGTCTTGCTATTCTTTGTACAGGAATACTACAATGTGTGATGTTTTACTTTCAAATTAAATAATGTTTGATGTACAGCTCTTAACAGAGCGTGGAAGCAGAGTTAGCAGGTAAAGTGTTGTGTATGGCTAGTTTTTGTCTTTGTGTTTCTAAGATTTTGGTGTGGTGTGGGTTTTGTGAATTAAAAGCATTGTTCCTTAGTTGCAAATAGTTTTGCCTACCAAACGAGTGGGTGTGGGACTAAGTTTAATAGACGTGGTGATGTATTGGTGAATGGTGATGGTGTGCATCTTGCCTGACGTTGCTTGTTGTTGGCTTCAGGTTGTGGCGGAAAGGGAGGTACTGTCCCATCTGTTGGCGCTTCTACCATGGCGACCCAGAGGAAGAGAACATGATCTGTTGCAGTATTTGTGAGAAATGGATTCACAAAGGTATTATTACTTCAGTGCATTTCTTCATTCTATAACAACACAGAACAGTGTAGAAGTAGTAGAAGTCCTGTGTTGGGAATTGACAGTGGAAACAAAAATATTGGTTGTTATTTTCTCGCCTATTTGTGTTGTGTTGGTGTTCTGACACAGGAGAACTACATGAGGTAAAACAGAATTGGTCACTTAAAAAAACAATATTGTATTGTTCTGAATATGAGTGGGGAAAAATGTTTTCTGAAAAAATTAATTGACATACGTATTTTTACACTTCAAAAACTTCAGATATATAAAAATATCAATTAAAATTTGGTCACATTCATACAATAATATGTTAAAGCTTGTCTTATTAGGCTGTGTGATAATATCCCACTTTTTCCATGCTCCCAACTACATGTTGAAGATAACAGTAATCTCACTCTAAGCAGACGAGTCCATCTTTTCAACTTGCCAAGTATAATTTGAATTTTATTTAGTTTTAATCATTTTTCTGTGATGATTTCAAGAGAGTGCAAACTGTTTTGGTAAGATTAATACACTATGAGGAAAGAAAGGGCCAGTCGGGCTATAAAAAGAAAGTAGTAATAGCTCAGAAAATATTTTGTTATAGACATTAGTTTACTTTTTTATGTAGTCACCCCTCGTCATACAAGGCTGTCTTTCGTGAAGTTCGTTGAGTCCAGGAAGTTTTTGTACAAATCTTGTATTTGTCCCAAGAAATGTATTCGAGATGAATTTACATTACGAACGCAACTGTATTTGTTTTGAGTGTTCTGCAATTTTTTGTTTCTATGTTTAGGAGGAGTTCATGACCAAGTTTGTTTTCCTTCAGGACTACAGGTTATAAGGGCATGTCTTAAAATTTTATTGCATGCCTTTTGAGAAAGAGTGGTACAGTCTGCCATCATAAACTGTTATTGAAGTGAGTGAAGTTTGTAGTTTGTGTGCGAATTAACACAAAGGTATTTGTAGTTTGATTAACTTTGGTGAATCTTAAAAATAGGGATAAAGCTATGTTTTAGACATCCCAGTGCTGATACTCCTAGCTCACTGAACACCACTAAATTTCATATTTTGTTACAAATATTGAAGGGTTTGTAATCTCGATGACTGCGATTTAAGACCAGAGTGACTCTGTTCTGAACCTTCCCTTTTCCACTAAAATGCATTTTTAGTAATTCTTGCGTTTAGGCCATCGCTCACCTCTCACTAAGTTAGAGCAAAGAAAATCATTCATCCACTGCATTCAACGATACCAGTACGTTACTCTGGTTGACATCCGTTGGTCGCAATATTTCGTCACCCCATCAAGGCGACATCATCAGGTGTGGTTTTCAAAGATTTACGAAACTCAAAAGGCTGTAGTCGCATATTACACTTGGATCTAACAATAAAGTACCAAACTATTTATTGTTAGAACCAAGTGTAATATGTGACTACTGCCTTTTGGTTACGTAAATCTTTGACAACCACACCTGATGATATCACCTTGATGGGGTATTGGGACTGATGGATGTCAACTACGTTAAGGTAAGAAATTTGCTTCACATTATATATTTGTAAAATAAAAGTAATTTCTGTAAGGTAGTCCTATAACCAGAAATCAACAGTTAAAATCTGTTAATCGATTTTGGGAACACATATGCTCGTGATACAATTTCCAAATGTGTTCCTCAGTAATTCTTACATGGGTATCTAAATGTGAATTTTCATTAAATTAAGGTTTTCGATACCAGATTTCTGTAATGCTGGCATCACATAGTGCAAACTATTGACTGTCACTGCATCAGTCGTGCATTCTAGATTTTTTTTTAAGAAATACGGCCCTATAACAAAATGTGACTTACAATCATACTAAAAGATAACTGACTGTTACATTTATACTAACATTGGACTAGACCAGTACACGTTTGTAACAGCAGAAGATATTCAGATATACATAAACGTGAATTAAACATCATTTAAAGAGTTTTTTGTTTCAATTCAAAACAAACATTTTTATAAANATTCAAAGTGAATCCAGAGTAAATCTCAACGTCTCCGAATCACAGTAAGTTCGATATTTTGTGAAACTTCTTGTGTTCAGACAATTGATAGCATTTTTAAATCAGCAGTTAATTTCTAATAGCCCAATATATTTTGTCAAGAAAAGGACATCACAACATATACTGCATAGTTTGACATATTTTCACATGCAAGTTATGAAATGACTATGTCTGGAAGATTTGTATTCGATATATACCTGTGATACTCCGTAAAAGTCTTTCTTGCTGGTAGTTTCTGCAGGGAACTTTTAAAATGTTTCCTGTTCTTCACCTTTGTTTTGTTACCCATCCTGAGACCAATGCCAAAAAGTAGAAAATTTNAAGAGTGTCTATGCTTTCCAAAGTGCAACCACATAATGAATGAATGGCCCATAGGTTGACAGTCAGTGACCAGAGAAAGCTACTGCAACAGTTTGTTTGTTTTTTCTTCAAGTTTCTACCCTGTGCCTTCGTTAGGCACTTATTCTCTAGCCTGTGTTGATGATTTTTAGTTGTCTTTGGCCAGGTGCCAGAGAGAATCCTGGGTTCATGCTCTAGCAGTTGTGAAATTTCTCAGAATAAATTCAACACTGTCACTGTGGATAATATTTTAGAGAATAAATTGAAATTGTATTCAAAATTGTCTATGTTTCAAACAAACACATACTTGTAGACACAAAGGCATAAACAACACAGCAGATTTGAAAGAAAAGGACTACCTGCTTTCAGTGTGCAACTCACCAGGTGAAAAATTTAATTTACTGTTTATTTTCAGTTTAGATTAAAGTTCTACCATTCAATTGTTCAGAATGAGTTGTATGATTATATGTTTATGTGAAATACAATATATTTAATATGAGTATAAATTATTTACTGCAAAAGATCATGAACCCAAATTACTTATAATGAAAAAACTTATCAAATGAATTAGCATGTGATTCACTGAAATATGTCTATCACTTTTGGTTACAGAAATGAAGTAAAATGTTACACGATATAAATAATTATGCTGTTATTAATTAAAATATAGACATTTTAGATGGTAGGGTATGTACATACTTACCATGTGAAGACATATGTAATATTGTGTCGCAATATGTCTATCAGTGTTGGTTACAGAAGCATTCAATACGAGCAATATTGCACTGCCTACGGTGGCTTCAATTACTCTGCTTTCGAGTAGCAAAATTTCAGATTTCAATATAGGCTATACTGTAGCCTTTTTCAGATGTCATTAACTTTCTTTNTTAAAAATTAAACACCTGTAATTGTATAATGAAAGTGGTTAAAATTAATTTGAAGTTTAAAAGTTTAATATATCAAAACAGATTTGTCTAACCTTCACTTTATTAACTTGAAGTTTGTGGTGTGAGTTTAAACAGAAAACAATGAAAACACAAAACGAAATAAAAAATACAACAATCGGCTTAACAACAACAAACATGGTGGAGTCNAGGCATGCTGAAAGACAGTGCACACGGTGAAAGACAGTGTGCACGGTTTCTATAGCAACGAAAATCCAAAATGGTTGAAATTTTAAAATTGAAGTAGTAAATCAGATGTTTTGGGCCAAAATAAACATATTTTGTGATATGACTTTTTCCCGCACAACGCACTGTTTGGAAGATTTGATGTGTTGCGACAAAAAAAAAA
>KZ875519.1:22616-32717 GCA_003456935.1 Machilis hrabei
CCCCCCCTTTCCATTTAAATTTTTCGCGTTGGGCAGCAGCTACGGGGCTCTGCGGGACCCCGCGTCAATATCTTGTCATGGATAAAGCAGCCCCTCGAAATCATGGACCATGTNTTTCGCCGTTTCTCCAAATTTCTAATGGTTTCCAAGTTCTGCAGGGGGGTGGAACTTTACAAACACCCTGTATCTCACTTAAGAATAAATTGAACTTACTACTTGTATACATTTTTGTCATCTTAATGTATATGAAGATGAAAAAATGTATTTTTCTGGTCTTTTTATACCTTCATACATATACGTTTACGTTTTAATTTTTTATCTAGAATCATTTTATTGTTTATAAATATTTATTTATATGTGTGTATTGTAGAACTAAGCATTTATATTTTATTATATACTTATAGGCCTATCTATGATTTATGTAGGATTTTAAAATCTTATTTTATAATTTGTACGTAAACATATTTATTTACTATTGCAATTTTTAATGAGTTTATAATTTTCAATTATTGTAGGTACTTATCTTTCGATGTTATAGAAGTTTGCTGCATTTTATTATTTGTTGTTTTTTGTCATTAGATATATTTAAGCCTCTGACTAAACCTAAATCAAATGTAATTTACCTTTGGCTGCAAATGAATGAAAAATAGTCATCAATCACAACAATAACATTGGTAATATTACGTATATTCCAATTTTTATTTTTATTTTNGGAAATAACNGAATAGGTTTACACAAGCGNTGTAAATTCTGCAACAAATGCAGAGTGTAACTCANATTCCGTAGAGCTTGTNCTTGCAGAAGTTGTTCCNGTGTATACTAGGCATTANTGTNTNCGTTGAGGCGATGCACTTTTTACTGCTCCAAGTAATGAAATGNCTCTAAACNACACCTTAGACTCAGAACAAAGGAGATAATTTCNGTTGATCAACAGCTCATCCCTCAATATTTCTTTACATCNTCTCCAACGATTTGCTACCTTTNTCCATTCTGTCATCATTTTCAGAGTCACTGTTGTTGCTTCTGTTNCTACCTATGCCCATACTACTAGGCCAAGTATCCCCTGCATCCTTTCACGGTCAAGCTTCATACACACACAGCAAGCAGCTCAGAACAAGCTAGAGAATAAGGAAAGCGGAAGTGTTCTTAACTGCTGTGTTGTATATGAAGCTTGACCGATAATGGATGACGGGATATTTTGCGTAGTAGTATGGACATGATATCAAAAGAAGGAACGACAGTAACCGTCAAAGTGACGATACAACATACAATTTGTTTAAGTTTTCCACAGTTTATAAACTCTGGAATTCCCAAGCGTCACGTTTTCTCTGATTCGTGCATTCTTTAAATCTTCAAGACAAAGCTTCATAATAACTTATTTCCCTTACTATTATCCCTTTCTAGAGTTGCTTTATACAAAATCAAAGTTTAATGCACCTAACTGAAAGCGGCCACTAATCAATTACTTGTTTTGCTGAACTGTCGGTACAGTTCAGATACGTNCTGCATATTAAGTAACTCATACAAAATTCGTAGTTCTGAGAGTTGAGCGACTTGCGAGTCTTAGTATTACGACCATGTTCAGCCATTTACCAAGTCCTTTTTTATTGTTTACAGGAAAAAACAGTGAAGGCTCGGACTGCGAATCGGAACCCGGCATTCCTCTGAAGCGAAAACAGCGTCGCAGCCGAACAACTTTTACGGCTCAGCAGCTGGATGAATTGGAGAAAGCCTTTGAACGGACGCAGTATCCAGATATCTACACGCGCGAAGAACTCGCCCAAAGGACGAAGCTTACTGAAGCAAGAATCCAGGTGAGGCAATAAGATCCTTCTATTCATTCTTTTAGCAGAAAAACAAAACAAAACAAAGAACAATAAAGCACGTTGGTCATGAAAAAACAAAACCTCAAAGCATTACTTACTGTTCACTCAGGTTTCTGTTCTCGTTCATAAAAAGTGGAATTCTGGAAGAATATAAAATGTACAGTATACATTTTAAATCGCTTATATCGTCTCTTTTATACAGAGGACGTTAAAAAACGGGTGACACTATTTTTACTGCGAGCTTCCCCAGTCCACATACAACGAGTANCNTGTGAAGCTTAACATGTTGTTTCGCCACTTTACAGGCGTGCAGTAGATTTCAGTGAAACGACACTACAGGTTTTTGTTGACGTTTTGTTTTAAAAAGCTCTTCCAATTTAAAAACTAGTCAGCGATGTGGAATAAAAATGTTTTGTGAGTTAGGGTAAAATCGCAACGGAGAAAAGAGCCTTCACAGGTGAGTGCCTCGAGGATTCGACAATTTTCCAATGGCTATAACACTTTAAACATCTTCACTGATTCCTCGTGGAGGGCGATATTCGACAGTGGTTTATCAAACAACGATAAGCACTGTGTCCGCTGTGATTATGCCAACATTCCTGACCCAGCCCTTTGTAACTTATGGCTATTTCTGAGTCAAAAGAAATATTTGCAGGGTCGTCAATGTATATTTGACGCAGAGGTACTGAATGTCGTGAAGGGTGTTTCGAAACACATTCCAAAAGATAACTTCCTAAACGCCTTTGAATAATGGCAAAAATGTTGGAATCGCTGCAATGCAATATAGGGTAGCTGCCAAAGGTCTGCTACTGTTACAGTATTTCGGGTCACAGGTGGATCCCTTCAGCTATACAAAATTTAGCTTAAGCACTTAGCTAATCGCCTTGTGATCAGTGGCATACNTGCGTAATCCGTCATTGCTTGCGTCTCATGTTCTGTAGCTCTGTGCCACTTGTATAAGTGATAATGCTTTTAGAACCTATATATTATTTTATGAATTTTAAAACATTCACGAAGTTCACGAAAGTAACCAACCTTTTACCAGTCGCTACATTGTACTTCGGACATACAGTCCTTGAAGTCTTAGTGTGATGCATCTTTCGCAATTATAGGTCCGGCTCCCCAAAATGTGGGGTATTCAGTTTCTAACGCTTATTTTGACCAAACTATTATTGGATATTTCTTTAGCAATTTTTTGCTCATAAATATGAAGCATGAAGTTATGCTTGTATCCATTTTGCAATGATGTTATCAATTCTTTTATTAAAAAAAAGAATCGGGGAATTTATACCTGCCCATGGGCATAGGATAGGTCTAGTATTTTGTCAGAGTACCTATTAAAAAAAATAGTGGGGTTTACCATTTCAATTTTCAATAAACTGGGATTGTTCTTCTATGGAATTATATATAACAGGTGATTACGATCGGCTTTTGATTATCATGGTTTTGCTGATGACGCTTGATGTGTGNATTTATAGTGTTAAGGNGCAAGAAAATAGAGTGCTTAAGAGAACGCGGGANTGATAACTNAAAAGGCAATTTTAGAGCTAAGNAGGCGGCGCCCTANATTGGACTCGCATCTAATTTTATCTATAAAGTTGCAGAGGTAGTTGTACTTTTCTATACATTTGTTGTAATGAAATTGAAAATTTGAGAACGCTCTCCGAAAATTTAGCAACACTGTCTGGTTGAAGTGGCAACCGGCATGCAATGTAATGTATTTCTGAGTTTAATAGCTCATAAGACTCAAGTTTCAAATTCCGTTTACCCAACGATAATTCCACAGACCTGAACATTTATCAAGTTTAAGAGGCTATTGGTACATTAATTCTGAAAACTTCCTGAGTTTATTCCACTAAATCATCATGTACCAATTTCTGCAGCCGTTTTAAGTACTTGGTGCTTTTAGTGCATGTAACCCACACATCCAGTTACCAATATTTGGTCAAAATATCTTAGACGTCCAAACAGGTGAATGGACGAATTTAGACGATGTCTACACATAAACCTCATCCATGGGTATAACACGGTGGCCTACAACTAAAACGGGTGTAAAGAAAGATGAAATAAACGTAAACTCTGCCTTTTTATTTAGCAACGGCTGATAATCACGTGTCTTCAACACTTGCAATATAATTGTTGGATTTAAAACTTAGATTTCGCCTTCTGGAATATAATCCTAACGTTTGTTCTTATATTTCACACCAGCAGTTTTCACTTAATTAAATCTTGCGGACACAGAAGGAGTAAAGTTGTTAGACTAAGTACTCTGGATACCTTAAAAAGAACCAAAAGCTACTATTTTCATTGTTTTGGNCAACCTTTTTTAGGCATGTAACCACGTTACAACTCGTAAACAGGCGAACCGATTTTTTGCAATATAACAAAGTCCATATAGAACATTTTGGTAATTTGTCAATGGCGGTGTTACGTAAATTTCGAGACCTACATCAACCTTTGCAAATCAACGATTACCCATGCTGAGAAACATNAAGTTGNACTAACCACATCCATCTCGTATAATGATATGTGCCAAAATTCTAAATTTGAGCTTGAGATCGATTTTTTGGGGGGGATATACAAACATTTGCTAAGTCAATGGGTAAGCGATTAGACTAATACAGTTTGGGTTATACGACAGTCTCCAAGCTAGCGTAAAGTGGCTTATTCCGCAGTGCGAAAATGGCTTCGCAGTTAAATGTGTATTGCATCTGGATTATTGCAAATTTTGCCGCATTCACTAAAAGCGCAATAATCCAAGTTCTTGATTCAGATTATTTCGGCTCTAGATAGCTTCACCAGTAGCTAATATGGCGGCAGCAATGTCAGCTGATAGGATTTGTTCTTGACACAGTAAAGGGACTAGAATGTTACCTTTATGGCATGAACTATCCATACAAAATTTTTGGATGATACCACACGGAAAGTTAAGTTTTTTCCACAAAACATAAGACTAAATTCAATTTTTCTGAATGTAATACATTATCAATAAACTTTAACAAATGAACATCACATTCCACGTTTGGTTTTTATATGCTATTAAAGAGTCGAGTGGTCACTGTGACACTCTGAAGGATCAAAGTGGAAATTACACTTGACTTTTTCATGTCTAACTGCTCGGCTACTCTTTAGTCTACTTTAATATGCACTAACGCGGAATAAGCCGTATTGTAAATTTGATTGTCGTGTAACCAAGGCTTTAGTAATTATTGCCAGTGTTGTGTAGAAGTAGTGACATTACCAAAGGAATGTTTAGAAGCTGGTACAGGCCAAGTTACTTTGTGGATTTCAACCGTCACCTCGGTTTGTATTAATTGGATGGTTAATTAAATGTTAATATGTGCTGTTTAAGGTCATGCCGACATGTTTAATTAGAAAGAAAAATTATATGTAACATATAAAATATCAATAATGGTAAAATTTAAAAATAAAGACTTAAAATACATGTTACATTTATGTATTATTTACGATATATTGTCCTCAAACAGGTTTGGTTCAGTAACCGGCGAGCAAGATTACGTAAACAACTGGCGAGTTCCTCAGGAAGTTTTGGACCCGTAGGATTACCGGTTTCTTATCCTACAGCAACAACATCCTACGTTCTACCACAAACACTACAAGAGTCTTCGTTTGCCTCTACTTCACAAGGTACCAGACTTTTTTTTTTTAATTTTCTAGGGCTGTCAATTTCTTTCCGAAACAGATTAATCCATTTCCAAAGACCGGTAATTGATTAATTGACTTTTTGTTTTGGTTTAGAAAATATAGATTTTTTCGAGATCTAGTAGAATTTCGAAAATGTATATCACCTACTATAATATTATGCTTGTGATTTTTTTCTATTCTGACATACCACTAACTCTACGATCGATTTTGGTAAAATTTAAAACCGAGGATTTTCGATGTAGTATAGGCTAAGTACAAAACAATATGTTTTTGTTTACTCTTTTTTTAAAAGAGCAACTGTTNATTGCATTTCACGTCGGCGTGCATTTTTTATTTAATTTTTTTTAATGGTAAATTTCGCCTATTTAGCTACATGTCATAAATTCTTTGGTTGATTTACATGAAAATTAGTTGTGAAAGTTGATGATACCGTGCAAGTTTATAACGAGTTGTGAATATGCTAAACATTGTTTCTGTTTTTTAAAAAGAGGACTTTTTTTTTGCCAGATATGGAGTAGATCGTAAACCATTTTTGCTTTCTACTGATGACGAAATTTAAAACTGAAGGTTCATAACAAAGACACTAAATTATGAAAGGGAAAATAGAATTAGGCCATTTGCTTTCATATTTTTGAAAATTGCTGCTCTTTTCATTTATTTGGCTATACCGCTTTGGTGGATTTAGATTAAATTTAAAACCGAATGCTCATAAGAGAAATTTAGAGTGGGTTTTTAAGCATGTCCGTTATGTTCTCAATTTGTGTTAACGGTCTCTCTTCCAGTCTTTGTGTATTTGCACTCACAGTCGAATCACTTTTGTTCTATCAGAGGGTTCATTACTAAAGTTGGCTCTGTTGTAATATTAATTTAAATTATTAAACTTTGCCACTACCAAAATGTTAGTGGAATTTTGTTAACCGTTTTATTTTCGATACGTTAACTGTGTTATGTTTTTAGCGTTTTCTTTTTCACTTTTGTGTGTGTTTGTATTTGCTATTTTACTTTAATTTGGATTTAACGGACAACCATCGTTAACCGACACACTTCTCACCGGTTTTTCCGGTATGCCGATAGTTGTCAGTGACGCATTAGTAACTTTCAGTGCAATTCCAGTAGCCAATGAGTAGTGTGAGGTTTTTGCAATGTTTTATTTAAAATTGAAGTATATCAACACTTAAATTTTGTCCATGCTTGGGGAATTTATATGGACATTCTTTTTAACGGGTTTGAACAGTCTATTTTGTGCCTGGAATGCACAGTGCCTCGGTTTTGTTGTACATAATGTTTTCGTACTTATATACAGTATATGTATTCCTCTTTACCAGCTATGAACGACCCAGCCTCTCTCTATTCTGCACCTATGACCACAGTAGGATCAGAACCTCGAGTGGGAAGTCACATCGGAGGGCATGTCGGTGGAGCGGCACCAGGATACGCATCCCTCTCCCCTGCTGCTGGTTATTCGGGGGCATCTCTTATTTCCTCTCAGGTAAGATGAAGAATTAGTATTTTTATTTAGTTTTTTTTTCAGTGAAGTAAAATACATACAAAATCTAATAAGCCGTAATCCTGTACTATTTTCCCGCTTTAACGATTGAATTACTAATAGACTTTACAACTAAAGGGTNAATTCAACGAACTATAGATACCGGTATATGTTGTGCTTTTCTCATTATTGTCTCAGAACTGTACACAAGGACGTTATTTCTCCATTCACAGATGGCGCCGGCTCCAGGCAGCCCTCAGGCACCAACTTACAACCCGCAAGGTGCATCAGGAACTCCGGGTATTCACGGAACCACTGAGGATGCCTGGGGAACACGAAGCCAGTTTGGACCTCCAGGGTTTGTTCAGCCTAGCAGACCCCAAGCATTCTCTGGCGTTTACGGATGGTACTGACATTGACGGTGTCATAGACGCATAAGCTAGCGTCAGACGTTAGAACAATAGTGCCTTGAGGACAAATATTGTATACATTTTGAATTATCTGCGATATTTTAACGGTGTGGTTGAAAGTGGTGTTTTGGAAAGTGTAAAAAGTGACGCTTTGAACATGTTATNTACTAAACGTTTTCTGCGATATTTATATCGAAGCGTATGTGACAACAATGCTGTTGCTGGAAAGTGATGCCAAGCGTCTTTGTAATGTACATTTTTTAGATAATACAAAAAATCGTATTTCCTCCGAACAGACGCATCACCACCGATTTTTACAACATGTAGGACACTATTTTAGGGGTCATTTAGAATAGAGAAGTGCTTTCAATACAGGCAAGTTACACTGCACATCATTAAGTACGCTTGGATTTGATAATTAGAAATATGGATACACAATTATCAAACTACTTTCAATATTTAAGACGGTCAAAATGTCAGCTTATATGTTAAGTTATATTATGAATTTTTTTCAGAAAAGAGAAATTCAAACATGTGAAAATATTGTCGAGACCTATCATACATCATTAGTTATTGTAAACACAAATTAACAGACATGAAATGGTATTATACGCACAGTATAAATCTACATATAAATCTTAGGTACGTACATACATTTTTTACGATTGGGATTGAACAAATGATGACTGGTCTAAAATTAAAACAATAAACCGGGAGACGAAAACGCAGAGTACTTTTAGAAACAAAATACTTACAAACTTCGCACAATTCGTTTCAAAACTGTATACCTACTATTTACCAACAATGCAGATTCGTTTTTAATACATACATAGTAAGACAAAATGTGTGAACCATATTTATGGATTTACTTATCAGACCATTTCCAATCAAAAATTACACATGTAAAAATAGAGAAATGGTCAATTAATTTTTATTTAAAACAAATAAATTCCTCCTAAAGTTGTATAATGTAGCACCTAAAATATGTTTTAAAATACTGCATTTGGCATGAAAAATCTAGAAGTTTACAACGTAAACTGCTAAAAAATTACTTTCTTATTGAATTCCTGTTATAGGACGTAAATGTGAACAGATTACTTTCTGTANGTCATTTTCGNACAGTCTTGCCTNGAATGNATCAACGATTANCCTATTAGATCTTAAATCGTAGTTTAACATACAATTACATATATTCTAGCCTTTCCAGAGTAATGGGGTACATTTTATTCTTGCGTACAGGCTATATTTGATTATATTGCGAGTAGCAACATTTCCACAACATTAAGAGGAATTTACTAAAAAATTAAGTGTTTTACCACCCTTCGTGTTTTATTCAGCGACAGGTTTGTTTAATGGTAGAGTACTTGCCTGTTGATTGGGTTATGGGTTGCCCTGAGTTTATAAAGGGCTATTCTACGAGTCTGCCTGTGCATCAATCCAACTTAAGGAAGGGACGTTTAGAGCGAGGGGACATTGATAAGTGTTCAGTGTAAAATAACCCAGCACCGGCTATGTGTTGAAAGAGTGGCAAATTGTAATCATCCTGAAACGTCGTTTTTATGTGGGTGGGATCTCACAGATACAACGATGTTTCAAATAAGCGTCACCATTATCGTATAAAAAATCCAAAGTACCAGAAAGTGTTCAAAACTGATGACCCTAAATATCTGATGTGATTAATTCCCTTGTGCCTTACTAATAAGCTAAACTTACTGCAATAAGTAATTGGCTTTCAATGTAGAATTGTATATTGGAATTGTTTAACAGAGTTTCACATCTGTATTTCTTTCCAAATTCATTGTAGGCCTAATTATATTTTTTTTCTGGGATATTACCCTTTTTTTCTGACATCGTAGCAAAATTAAGTTCCCTCCAATCTTTATTTTTTTCTTTTTAAATTCAAAGTAATTAACCTACTCTGATCTTTGAGCTGTNAAGTCAGTTAGCTCTTTGGTTTGAGCCGACAAGGTAGCAGTAGCCGCGGCAAGGAAGGAAGCAGTCATTTTTTATTTGTGTAGGTATTGTGCGATCTTCTCCTCGAAGTGCACTTCATAAAGAAAAAGGAAATAAAAGAGAAGATTGCGTTGGTGATGTGCAATCAGCTTGTGAAGGAAAGGTCGAGGCGGTGTCCTGTCTCACAAGTGCCTTCTGTTGGTGTCCTCCATTTTTTCCTCGTGTTATCCTCATCGTATACACAAACCAACTCATGTTGATTTACTTATAAAAATGATACCTGCTCTCCCGGGAAATGTTATCCTGAAGGGGAAGCAATAAAGCTATTTTTTTCAAGAGTTACCTTGTTTTTGTTTCATATATCCTTTTTTGTGAAAGTGCCGGCACGATGCGTAGCCCAGGTGCGGAGATCGGCCTGCCACCTGGCGGTCAGGTCGTTAATCATCACCGCTCGCTGTTTGTCCAATGGACAGCGAGATAGTTGTTGCAGAAGGTGTAGGAAAGCGAGCTGTGAACAATAGCCGGGGAGCAAAAAGCATTGATAGCCAGGTGGAGCAAATTACGTTGGTCCTTGCCGTCAGCAGCCATCACTCAAAATGGTCGATTCGCTGTGGTGTTAATAGTTCAGCAGTTCTCCGCACCATGGTGCTAGCTGATGTGCAGCCCAGTAGCAATGTGATGTCTCGTGCATTTCCCATCAATTTACGAGAAACTTATCAACGCANTTGTAATATATTAAGAACACTAGATGTTTAAATGT
>KZ875521.1:14092-25458 GCA_003456935.1 Machilis hrabei
TTTTGTGTGATTAATTTCAATTTTTAAAATGATTAAATAACCGGTGAACCATTGAAGGTTTCATATTTGCTCTAATGTAAAAGAGCTTGTTGTTTCAAGTAATAATCATATAACCAAGGAATATAATGTGTTAATTCAAGTGTAACCTTTTAAATAACATTAAAAAGGGTAGAGGGTATGTCTTTGTTTAAACATACTTTCATATGTGGAGGATGAAATGAATGATTCTTTGAATAGTCCCTTTTACATATCACGGTTCTGAAATATTTAATAATTAGAGTATATTTTCAACCAATAATATTATGCTGGACATGGATACATCTATAAATAAGAGAAATGGCTTAAATGTAAACTTAATATAATCCTTCAAGGGGAGAGATGAATATTCTTGATTATTAAACATATATTAAGTGAAGTACCCTAACCTTCTCTTTTTCAATACAGTAAACACGAAGCTTGGGGAGATGTAAACGCATGCTGTTCGGGCTAGCCGAAAAGAAAAAATAAATTTTTTGGCTGTATAAGTTGGGACTATGATTCAACACTTTTGATCTGGTACCGACTCGAAGGACTTTAAGGCTAAGAAAGAAGGACTGTTTTCTTTTCATGAAAATCCCTAATCTCCCACATTGACTAACGTTCTGGTATGCTGTAATACGATCTGGTCTAGCATATCGTTCACTAAGGGTAAGTCCAACTAGTGAAGGGATGGTCACCGCCATGTTCTTATTAAAGCACACTCGACGCTATCGATTACCAGGTATCCAGAGCCAAAAGAGAAATTAAAGAAACAAAAGTTGTGTTTAAGAAATTTTAAAAGTTTCACCCCCTTTCTGAGGGCAGAAAGGAACTAAGGAAGTACAGGAAATGGTGGGTAATAAACCAAACCATTCATACCACATGAGATTTGAAACAATAAGTGAATTTTGAGTGCTACAAAAAATAAATTGTTTTTTTTTCTCACTGTGGCCCACCCTCCCCTATACGTCTTAAAGCATCAGCTTAGGATGACCGGTCGTCCTTTGTACAACTTTGTTCGCTCTCATAAACATAACGTTCAGGATATATTTGGACTACGTATAACTTCTAACTCTCTAGTAGAAGATGTCAACTTCAATAATGTTTCCAGTGAGAATGTTAAAGAATTGGAAGATACCTCTGACNATGACACGGATNACGACATGGCACAAGAAACTGGAGAAAAATTAAATTTCAGATTCTTCATCTCAAAAGAAAAAATGGAGTTCTAGAAAACCAACAGAACGCTTTTACCAGCGTTTAAAGTACAAGAAAAGTAGTATGGAAAAGAAAAGTACCTTCTTCTCGAACCNGGAGTGTGGACTGATACTATTGCAACAGAAATCTGGAAAAAACTGTAACTTCAAAGTAACTTTGCATTTAAAGGGTAACAAAGTTGTAATTGATGACTATGCTGATAATTTCATCATTATTCATGGAAAATGTGTCACTCTGCGAATCCATTCTTCGTGGTTATTGCCCAAACCCACCAAATGAAAATCCTGATTTAAAAGGATTGGAGTTATAATTTACAGTTAATGGGCAATATAAACGTATTCACACCTGTAACAAGANGNNGCGGTTAGCCGGAGAAAGGAGACAAGTAGCCAATGATATAATTGAGAAGGTAGAAGCAGGAAATACAATTAATATCTTCCATCTCTGAAAGTTCTTCGGACGGCCAAATGGGAAAATCTGCACAACAGAAAATGTCAGATGATCCACTAAAGGCTCTCTTACTTATCAAACACAGTGACCNATTTTGCTCCAGCATTCATGAAATTGGGTTTGTTAAGATTTTTGTTCATTATTGGTCACCGGAGTAGGTGTACAACAATTTTGCTCAAAATAACTATTGTGACATTTGCTTCCATGCCAGCGGAGGTGTTGTTCACAAGCTCAAGCATCCAGATGAAACTCTTTCAGCTCATTTGTTCGTATACATTGGGGTAATAATCCTACTTACTCGGACAGAAGGGCAAATTCCTGTGGTTCAAATGATTTCAGAAAGGCATAACACAAACGCAATAGTGTATTGAATGTCTGAATTAATTAGAATAGGAGAGCATCCACCCAAGAAATTGTTGATAACGCAAAGGCAATGCTAAGTGATACCTGTAATTCGTTTGGTGGAGTGTCGAGCACTGCAATATATACTAACCAATGTTTTTCTGCTCTTCAAGCAAGGATTCTTCTCAAATTCCAGCATGTTATGTGCGGATGGATGCTGCTCATCTTATTAAATCAGTGAGTCGCTGGAAGTGTTTTGTAAAACATCCTCGCAGAGAAGTGAAAGAGCACTTTATGAACTGTTAATTACCAGTACACGTCTGGAAGAATGCAAGACCTTCATACAACACACGCTCGTCGGGGCTATAAACCGGAGAGAAGGTTTGTCTGGATTGACCGGGAAGGAAAAAGAATGTGAGAATAGTAAAACATTTTTGCACGAGTTCTTCTCCTACGGACGTCATTCCTACAACACTACAATCAAAGTACAACAAAACGTCAAAAGTGATACATATCACGAAAATTTTCCACAAGGATAGTCCTGATGAAGCTGACGAGGGAGCATCTGGAGAACATATAAAACGTTGGGTAGAGGTTATATACTACAGTGATAAAGAAATGGTAGATGATAGTGAAGATCGTTTTAACCGTATGTTTTTACCACCGTTTGTTAAACCATTTATAGATTTATGTAATCGCTTGCCTTTGTGGTCTGGAATAATAGTGGAAATGTTCGGTTCAAGTCAATGTACTGGTAAAAATGCAGTAGTTGAGAGTTTATTTAACGACCTGAAGCAGCGATTGTTACCAAGCATACTAATGCGTGTAGATGATTTTGTTGTAAAACATTTCGATATAATAGAAGGTGGAATGAAGATTGCGGCAAGTCGGCTATTATTTAGAGAGCAGGTGGACATGATCAATGAAGATTTATGCACTGGTGGTACTTTGGAGCCAACATCAAAGACAACTGAAGATCACCGTATAGACACACTAACATTTCAGTCACCACGTTCCGTTTATGCTTCTGTCTACAAACCAGGAGGAGCTCACCGTTGCAAGACTTGTAAGCGGATGGTGGAAGCATTGAATGAGTGTTCATGGCCAGTCGGAGATGAGGGTTATGGATAGGAGAGGCTTTGTTTNAACTGTCATCCACACACACAATCCAAACATTAACAGACAATTGTGNGCAATCCCCAGCTAGGGAAAACACAAACAAAGAAGCATCAATCTATCTTAGTACTTAAAAAAGGGAAGCATCAGACAAGTTCAGCCCGAATAACCTGTGTCTTGTGCTACAGGAATGGAACCAGGGGGTGCACACCGTTGCAAAACATGTAAACGAACAGTCCATGCATTGGCTGAATGTTTGTCGCCAGTTGGTGAAGAAGGTTATGGCCAAGAAAGACTGTGCTTTAATTGTAGCCCAAGAGAACTCTGTAAACAGATGTTGTTCTGTTTCGTTTTATTTTTATTTCATTCAATTTGTTGTAGCGTTATAATACGTATACGGGAGTATAAAGTATTTCGCGTATGCGTTCATTCGCCTCTTTACAATGTCTCTGACGAATTGGGTAAGATAACCTTTTTAATGTGTGGGGTGACGGATGTTAATTAACGAACAATGGAAGTTAAGTAGTGAACAAAGCACTTTTAATACGTCGAATCGGTTAGCCATATGCACCAGGAATGTCAGAATAAACAGTTAATTTGCAGTGTATGTAGCTCGAACGGCTCGCCGGGTGACGATGAACATTGGAGTATGTTGCCGATGCAAGTAAAAAGTGAGCGGAACAGGGTCCGGAATTTGACGAGTACACATCGAAAAGGCGAGCTGGCAATCTGAAGTGATGAACTGGGTCGATGAACGCTTGCTGAACGACTACGTCGACAAGGGAAAAGCGAAGTGTATTGATGAACAGAGATTGTGATATCAGAGAGTTCTGCTTCTGATTGCAAACTGATAACAGCAAGATTACTCTGTGCCGTGTTTGAGTACGTACGATGTGAATTGTGTGTGTATGACTTCAGGTGAGTGTGCAATAGAAATTATACATTAACAGAGAGTTATCTACAATTGAAGTTGCTTGTCTTTTCTGTATCGCTATGTTCGTCACTGTGAAGGTTGAAAGTTGTATATACAAATAGTTCCTAGTTTTGCCACTTGAGATCGCTAGCTCATGGAGGATCCGAAGTTATAGGAATACGTGACTTATGTTTGGAGTGAATACACCAAGCAGACAGGTGTCGCCCGCCGCCATCTTGCTGAAACTGCGATGCAGAACAACAGAAGTTCGCAATTTTGATGGAGCTATCTGTTAATGGTACCATAACCACAGAAGAGGGAATTTATGTGTGTGAAAGTATATAAAATACCAGAATACCAGGAAGTTAGAGACGCAATCCAAACCTCTGTGCGAAGTAGAGGGTGGGATTCAAAAGAATGTAAAAGTGGACGGACACTGTGTTGTTTATAGATATCTTCCGATTTGTTATGGATGTTTTAATGAGGCCAGGCCTACCGTAGTCGATTTCGTTTGATGTCACCATGACTACTAAATTGACTTGTCGACTACTGATTGCGTTGCTGTTGGTTGTACGAGCCCTGGGTACCGGATTTATGTGTGCAGCAGTGAAACCAAGGTATGAGATTTTTACAGTAAACACCATATAAATCAATCCATTTATAATTTAATCCTAGCCACAATCAATTAAATAACATATTTAATTATAATTACACAGAGNAATGCTGCAGTGTTGCCGTAGGCCTAATATAACGGTTTAGGTACGACAGGTTACAGTGTGTAGTTAAGTTGACACAAATGTCTGCACCACTCATTCTGTATACACTGTTGTAATTTAAGTAATGTATGATTGCTCAAATGTAACGGGGGGCAAAGACACATGACCTCGTATTATAGATTCGGTCTCGGCGTACCGATTGTGTTAGTTAGGGTGTTGAGCAATCAGTTAAATTCGCAGATTAATTTGGGAAATAGTAATATAATTATGTCCTAATTATCTGGTAATTAACAGCAAAATTACAACTCCAAAACAACCAGATAAAATTAAATAAAAAAATGACGGCGATGTGACACAGCGTGTTAAGACCAAGAAACGTACACATAATAAAAGTGCAAACCAACTATGACAGAATTCTTGCCCATCTTGTGTTTTAGGATATGCACCAGAAGGAGCACAACGTTGTAAAACCTGCAGTCGACCTGTACATGCACCGGATGAATGTTCATGGTCAGTTGGTGAAGAAGGCCTTGGACAAGAGAGACCGTGTTACACCTGTCACACTGCAATACAGGGTCATCGAAAAAGGTGTCCGNGATTTGAAAATAACATATCTAAGCTTATAGCAAAGGTAAATTTTTTATTAATATACCAAAAGATGCAAACAANATTCAAGTTTTTTTACATTACCTAGAAAGTTTCGATATGAGCTTCCCCAGTTGCTCGGCAAACATCTAGGCGATACTCGATCTCCGACCATGTACGCTGAATCATGTCAGGAGTCACAGTCGTTATCGCGGCGTTGACATGAAATTAAGGAAGCTGACCGACCGAAACGCGTCGAATTTGCTGTGACGATGCTGAATGCAATAGACGACGATGAAAGTTACGTCAACCCAATTTTTTTTAGTGATGAAGCAACCTGACTCAGCGCACATGGGGATCGACTGTCGCCTAGATGTTTGCCGAGCAACTGGGGGAGCTCATATCGAAACTTTCTAGGTAATGTAAAAAAAACTTGAATGTTTTCTGCATCTTTTGGTACATTAATAAATAATTTACCTTTGCTATAAGCTTAGCTATGTCATTTTGAAATTACGGACCAAAAGATAACTCAGGAATCATAAATGAACTGTTGCAAGTCGAAAATTGGAGAGGTTAAGCTCTGTTCCCAGGAAAAAATACAGCAATGTCTACATGAACATAGCTCCAGCATGGAGCACAATGGAAAAGCTTGATTTTTACTAAAAAAAAGTTAAAGTTGGACTTTTGAAGAATGGAGGCAAATTTGTCAGAATTTTAAGAGTGAAAGGTAAGAACATCTCTGTTAGTAACACCTGTGCGTTTGATTATGTGTGCCAAATATTTGCAGCCGCCTATTGTGTCAGCCCACCATTCACGACTTTTGCAGACAGTGAGTGCAATGAAGAGTTAGTTCCTCCTGGAACTTATCAAGTACTTGGCTACCAATGGTGTCAACCATTCTGCGTATATAAAGAGAGCTAAATTGCTGTTGTCATTGTTCCCCAATGTTGAACTCCATGCTAAGGTAAATAAATTAGAGTGTGAGCGATCTTTAACAGGAATAATTCCTCAAATAGTGGATATCTACAGTATTACAGAAACTACTTCCTGCTCATCACCGTATTGTCATAGAAAAAATGTTGTGAAAAAATATCCCGTAGTAAGAGTTGATTCGGAAACTTTTAACTAGGCATTGAATGTCTTATCTTTGAACTACTGTAGAACGTGGACAGTTTTCTAGTGCAGGTTATAACTGTATGATAGAAGTAGTGAACTCTGACGCAACCTCTGAATTTTTTCAATGAGACGATACTGTATCAAAAATGCCACGTTGTTTAGGGATCCTCTCTTGTGATATTAAACTAGTTGGACGTCATGTTCTTGTTGAAGTGGTGTCTTCCGAAGAAGTTCTTCAAGACAAGTCTGAACATGGGTTTGATGTTAAAATATGTTGTTCTTTGAAAGACACACCTCAAACTCTGAATCTTTTTGATACAGACTTTTGCCTTCGATGGACTGCATCATTTTTACCACCAGTTCAAGTAAAGGGTACTGGCCATGACGTAGCGTATTGCCGTCGACCAGATGGTAGCTGGGAATGCTTCAATAACCTTATGAATGCTGTTCAGTGTGTCAAAATGTCAACAACAGTTATGCCACAAACCATCGTGTTCACCATTTAGTATAGTATAGGCCTATGTGTGTTTGTATTCTAGATTAAGTCAGGTCATTAATACTGTAGCTCAGGTTCTTAATCGTGTAACTTTGAAATAACTGTACGCTAGAAGTATGAATTTGTTCAACGAGACGATACTGTATCAAAAGTGTCAAGTGGTGTCTTCCGAAGAAGTTCTTCTAGACAATTCTGAACACGGGTTTGGTGTTGAAATAAGTTGTTCTTTGAAATACTTACCCCAAACTCACTTTTTGCAGATGACAAACAGTTTTGCACTGCTTATTAAAAATAGTTACGCTCATTCTCGGTTTACAAAATCTTGTTTAAATACATTGTCTTTGGCACTTTGGAAAACAGTAACTGATTTACAACGGAAGCGTTAATTTAGTTTTTCCAGTTTTACTTTTTGGACGTAATTAAAACAAAGTATAGTACATCAAAACTTCCATATGTTAGACCATGGAAAATTTTTAATTGTAACCGGACGTTAAGTTTATTAATCATACAGACACACCTTTTGCGTATATTAAGTTAATGTTAGGCTAACTTTTCCAAGTTTATTCTTAATGATGACAATGTTACTAGAGTTTAAATTGTGTTTAACATCTGTTTAGTTAATAACAACCGCTTTGATATGTTATTATTAGTAACACTACATTGCTTTGAAACTCATTTCTGTGATTTTTATTTGATTACCTAGTTCTTTTGAACAATTTTGAAAACATAAAAGTCTTAAGTACATTTCTTTTTTATAACCGTATCAGAATTGAATATAGCCTACTGTATTGGAAATTAAGAGATTAAGTAGTAAAACCAATCATGTATCTAATTATTTTAATTGACTGACGCTAGATCTTTAGTTTTATTATAGCACTGAACCCAATCTTTATTATTACATTTTTGTTAGTTATGAGCAGTGTGTGCATTGGAGTAGAACTAGCTAAACAATTTTTAGCTTCATTTTAAAGAAAATGAAACAAATGATATTGTTGTTCTATTTTGTAATCTCACTTTAGTTTTAGCTATTTTATCTAATTTATGTTGACAACCTTATGTGTAAGTTGTTATAATTGATTTATCTTCATCATTATTAATTTCAATCATTAAAAACCTATATTTCATTTGGTCGTCGTTTCATTTTCTTATTTGCAGGGTTTCATTGTCATTATTATCGTCTTCCTGGCAAATGTTTTCGACTCCACAGTAAAAGAATACGAATTCAAAAAATGTTATACAAAGTTAGTTCAAAGTTGTTTGGAAATTAATTTAGTTTTCAGTTTTGGTCAGATACGTTAACCAATCGGCTGTTTTCCAATTCTTCTTTTAGATAGAAAATTGAGTAAATTTCTAGAAGTAAAATATGAACTGCATAAATATTATGTTGAAATGTTACAGTACTCTTACAGTTCATACTTCTTGTAAAACTTTCTTCTTTTTTTTGCGAGTAAAGGGGCATCATATCAGATTGTTAACAACTTTTTAAATCTGTTGCACATTCTTTTCCTTAAAACATGAATGACATACCAAGTCATTAAAAGCATATTTTGATTGGTTAGATATACCTCATCTCCTCGTATTAAGTATGACACACGTATGGGTTTCAGATCTTGCATTTTTAGTTGATCTGACAGCTCATTTCTGTGATCTCAACGTAAAACTTCAGGGTAAAGACCAGCTGGTAAATGAGCTTTTCGACTACATTAAGGTGTCCCAGGCTAAACTTTTACTTCGGGAAAAGCAACTAGAAAAGAACAATGCAATTCATTTTTCCAACTTACACGCACGTGCCCCAACGGACATGTCAGAATATGCTGCTGTGATTAAAATATTAAGAACAGAGTTCATTGAAAGATTTTCAGATTTGTATGCCAAAGAAGGCGAAATTCGCATATTTTCCTCACCATTTACCGTCGACGTGGAATCAATTTCTGAAAACTTACAAATGGAAGTGATAGAGCTGTAATCAAACTCAGTTCTTAAAGATACTTTCAGAGAAGTGCCTCTTTTAGAATTTTACAAGAAATATATGTCCAAAGACTAGTTTCCACAAATTCAAGCATTATATCCCTCTTTGCCAGCACGTAACACGTACAAACAGTTTTTTCTGTTATGAAGCTAACGAAAACAAAGAACAGAAGCAGCCTAACTGATNACCANCTGAAAAACACGCTTCGATTGGCCACTTCAAACATCCGTCCAAATATTGCCGATATTATGCGTGTACACCAGAGTCAGATAGCTCACTGATTGGTGAGCACCGGTAGTTTGTTTTTTTCTGTCCTTGCTTATACTTTTATCGTAACTAGTGTAGTAAAATAGCTTGTAAATATGTTCAGTAAGATTTTTTTCTCGATACATCGCTTCCGGCCCGTCGATGCTATTTACACAGCTCATGTGGCCCTTGGTCAAAAAAGGTTGCACAGGGNTGCCTTAAACATTGTAGAAATGGGAATAGCAAAACATACTCAAATTGCATACACAAAAAGTGTTTGGACACTCATTAAAACTGAAGTAAGCATGTTTATAATACAATGAAAACAAACGCCAACGAAGCACGTTAATTTTGTCTTGTCCCCTTCCCCTTTCTAGTTAGTTTATTTGCACTCCTCGATCAGTGTGTTTGTGTGTATCGCTGAAATGGCTCCGCAAAGAAGACAGTACACTATTGAAGAACGCCATCAAGTCATCCGAGTACACAATCAATGCATATCACTGCGAGAATTAACACGCCTAACTGGAATCCCAAAATCAACTGTCCATGTGATCATTGACCGCTTTGTGGAGATGAAAACATTGGCGAATAAGCCGAGNAGTGGACGTCCACGTGTGCTGTCAAAGCAGGACGAACGGTTTATAGTGCGAACAATCAAGACAAACCCCCGTACTAGTGCCCCAACACTGGCTGCAAAACTGCAAAACATAGGTAAGAATGTTTATGTAAGTACAGTGAGAAATGTGTACAGACGCAATCAATTCCACGGACGCATTACCCGAAAGAANTTTACGCTGTCTATCACTGACACCTCGCCATCATTTGCAGTGGTGTCGTGAGCGGGTGGCATGGACGGCCGTGGACTGGCGACGCGTAGTGTTTAGCGACGTATCCAGGTTTTGTCTGGACACGGATCATCGAGGTATCCGAGTGTTGAGGGGCCCTGGGCAGTGCACAAATCCAGGCATAATTTTAAACCCACACACCTCCAGGACTGGTGGCATCATTGTATGGGGAGCCGTCTCTTATGATTCCCGGTCTCCGCTGGTAGTGATCCGGGGGACATTCACGTTGCAGCGGTTAATTCAGGACATTATGCGGCCTCATGTGTTTCCCTTTATGGAGCGGCTACAGCGGCCGATTTTCCAACTAGATAATGCTCGGCCACATACAACAAGGTTTTCCCTGGACTGCATCCGTACTGTGGACATGCTTCCTTTGCCAGCCTGATCTCCAGTTGTGTCGATCATTGAACATGTGTGGGATCAGATGGGACGGCAGCTTCGGCCATCATAAAATCTGAGAATCTGGAGCAGCAATTGCAACAGTTCTGGCAGGATCTTCTGCAGGACGTCTCTATGACTACATATCCGATCGTATCGCCACATGTCTTCACGCTAGGGGCGGGCGGTATGGCATCTTACTTAAATGATTGCAGATCTGTAGTTTTTTCCTGAATAAATGCACTGTTTGATCTGTTATTGAAATCATTTATTTACATCATCGTCCACATTGTCTGTGCCAAGTCACATTCCATTGCGACGGCTGTTTCTGGGTGTGGTATTTTTGGGTAATGTGTGTATTCAACTATTAATTAATGAATCTCTAATTTAAAAAGACATTTTAAAACAGGACCTTCATCAATAATATTTTACAAGTGACACTTAATCAATTTTGGGTATAGTTTTACGCAAATAAAGGAATGTTTCTTTAGCTTCAGNAGAAATTATTATTTCTTTCAAACATATTTTGGAACAAAGAAGTTCGGGGTAATTAAGTGAACACGCATCAACCTCTAGGTTTAAGCAAGCTGAGTACAGCCCTACCAATTTTCCCTTCACGGACCAACATGGTATGCGCCCCTTCCTCTGCTCCAAACTATTTCCCAGTTTTAGAACCATGAAACCTCTATATTGCCATAAATTTNTTGTCTTAAACTCAAAAACTCAGCTCTGAAAAAAATACTAATAAATGGCAGTAATATTTGATTTCTTTTAAAAACTGGCTTTGAATAGGAATTAATACTTATTACTAAAGCATTATTTCCCAAAGCAATACCATTACGATTGCAGATTGCTCAGAAAAACCGTGGATGGTTCTTCCTGTACGCGTCCAATGAGAACAGCAGCAACTGGATGAGGTTCGTGAATTGTGCTCGATGGGCTCACGAACAGAATCTTG
>KZ875522.1:13016-25802 GCA_003456935.1 Machilis hrabei
TGCAGCTTAGGTGTTTTGGCATGTCGCCTCGTAAGGCGTAGCCCTTACACATTTCAAAAAGGATTTCAAAAAAATTGAAAAAATATGAAATATGACGTCATCGGGGGCGAGAGGGATTTTGGGTCCAGAGGTAGCCGGATCATCATTTTTCCCTCTACTAGTAATATGACGTCATCAGGCGCGAGCGTGCGTCAGTGGCGTGAGCGGTAGCCGGATCATCATTTTTTGCCTCCACTGTTCCATTAGTAGTAACAGGCCCTACATCCATCATTACGGGGACATCACACTCTACTTGGTCTAACGAGACGGTCGATATTACTTCATGGTCTACCTGCTCCAATATTTGTAATTTATTAGGTCGAGATTCTTCACCCTCAAACAAAACATTCAAACTGTTATTAACAGTTATAGTGCTATACAATTCTTTTTATCTTAATACCTACCTTTACGTCTCAATGATCTATTCTAGCCGTGCTTACATATACAATTGACACTGCTCACGTATGTATCACGATCGTTAATGACAGTTCAAGAATACTTAGCAAGCTATATACCTCCACGTTCCAAGTCTGTCTATCTGCGATTGGTTCTCTAGATATTAGCTATACCTCCCTTTCGTTTGTCCAGATGAGTTCGGCAAGATTTAGTTATATTGAAGAACTCCACGTCAGCACATCGCTGATAGTCAGGTACGAGTTTTTAGATTAACATTACTAACTATCAAACAATTCTACCTAGTTTATCAGTTCTGTATAGCTCATTGTTGTATTGCGAATGAGAAACACTGAATACATTTTTGTATGAATACTTCGATTTCAAACTCATCATTACTAACGTCATTTTATATCACATAAAAAGACTTATCAAGCCTAAAATATCTACTTTTTACATGTGTTTTTATTATTAAACGATAAGTTAGTACAGAAAAATAATATCAATCTAATTTTAATATAGACCTCTCGTCGATCGTTCAAAATAGTACGGTGTTTATTCTCGTAAAATTTATAATTAAAAGCATAGTTTTGAAAAGATCACTCTTTCATTCTTTATTATTTGCTAATATAATACAGGTTTCATTTTATGTAGCTGTGTTGTAAAAGAAAATGTACAGTCATTGTACAGGAGTTCGTAAAATAATAAATATCTTACTATTGTTTTGGCTTTAGAAACTTTTAAATTTTATATAGAATAGCGTGTAGCAATATGCTNTNCATGCNGTANCNCATTATGCAGAAGATATATCCTTTATATTTTTTCTTTAGTACAGTAACATGAACGATTAAGGTATATTCAAACGAAGTGTAGCTTTACCTGCAAAATATATAGTACCAGTCCTAAAGGTGTAGTAATGAATTAATGTTTTCTTAGTTTGATAAGTAAATGAAAATGTGCCTTTTAAGCGGGATAAAGGTTGGTGCAACGCTTCGTTTGAATATGGCAAAATCGTACCTGGTACTGTAACTCAACAGCTGACTTTCTAGTTTATGTTCGACGCCATCTTATATGCTCGGATGTTACTGATTGGCTGTCGTACCTGTATCGCAGAAAAGGGTTGCAGTGAAAAAGAATAACTTCTAGATGACGAAATGTGTTTTGTTGGCATAATCCGTTTAGACACAGGGTTGAAAAAAAAGGATTTCTATACCAAACGTACCAACATTTCCTTTCTTTAAATTCAGGCTATGCTGATTCACAGGGGTTTGAGTTTTGACCACAATCATTCTGCCACATTACCAGGTAAACAGGTTGCGACATAAATAAGAGGCAAAATACACACCCACTGAGTGTGGTTTTATAAAGACGTAACAATCATCTATACTGTTAAAAGAACACATTTGGTATGTAGGCAAATATTTCTTATTAAAAGGTACAGAAAGACAAAATTCATATGTTTTCTTAGAAATGTCTTTTAAGCGTAATCTTGGTTGATTGTAAGTGAATATCAGACTGATATCTTCTGCTTTTTTTTTAAACATTAAAGGGTGAGATAACAGTCCAATAGAACAATGCCTTATATTTTAGGGATTCACCTTTTTAACCTGTTCGCTGGAATTTTAAAACGTGGCGTTCCACAGACTCTACACACTTTTCCATTGCCGTGAGATCCGGGATTTGTTAACGAGCAGCGTATATATATATTTTTCAATTAATATATTATACATGTCATGCACCCTTGAATACCAACACAACACCTGCGACTATGCCAGCGTAGGAACTCTCGCCAATATCCGGCGTCTTCTTTATTTAATTTGACACCCTTAGTTNCATCTCGCATGGCAACATTCTGCTTCACAAAACTACGAAACATCCTTTCTACATTATTTCTGACAAGTTTTTTTTTTACCAACCTCTCTCACTCTCACAGCCTATAATAGTCGAATATGCCTGCTTAATGGTTTAAGTAAATAGCTCCAGGAAATATTTTTCACAATTGTATGACACATAATGGCCACACTACGATCCATGATGCTAGTAATCATGGTTTCATCAATCATAAATGTCACAATTTTGTATCAATAACTGCTTAAGGGTCCACCATGCTTTTCCCTCTCCACCCCCTATCTTCCCTGCCCTCCTCCTTGCACAATCTCTCTAAAGGGCCCAATCATCTTGACCTCTGCAGTTCATTTTTTACAAAACTAACACCAGACCCGTGTCTAGTTTTNGGGGTTCACATTGATCAAAAAGAAAATATGACATATATGTCACATTTTCTTTTTGATCAATGTATTTCCTCTGGTAGACCAAAGTACGAAAAAAGAAGACACAGCTATAACTAATAACTTTTTTGACATTTCTAACATTTTATAGCACTATTTTACAATTAAATACTGCCGTAAATTATATCTCCATCATACCTAGCACCGGTTTTGACAGATTTAAACTCATTCAATGCACATATACAATTTATTATAGCTATAAATTGCCATAAATTAAATTTTTTTACATATGTATTGTGATCCAATGACACTACCCCTTCAAATGTTATCAGTTGCATCTGAGTAAAGTGAGCCAATATTAAATATGATGAAATTTAATCCAGAGTTGTTACTAAAAGATGAAAGAGATGTTTCAGTGGAAATAGGTGAGATGTCACTAAAANGCTATTTCAATTATAGTTCTCGGGCTTATGTATTTGCAGTTTTTCCAGATTTAGGTTAGGGCGCAATACCTTTAAACGACAATTTCGTAAATGAAGATGGAAACACACTTTTTGCAAACCAAGTGTTATTGGTGATGATAAGGGGAATTTAAACAAATTAGAAGTAGGTTATTTCTAAACAAAAGATGCTATGGATGGTAAAACACTTACAAGCGTAGTTTTATAAGGTTTAAGAAAAAATTAGATAAAGTGGTTTAATACCCAAAGTGTTGGTATGCGATCAGGGATCAAATAATTTAAAAATGCACCGATTACACAGATAACGGAACATAATCCAAGATAGAGTTAGTTGGAGAACGACTGTACGTTGTCTTTGATTATAAAAAATTTTAAGAAATATTACATAAAAGTAAATGAAAACAAATAATTATGTAGTTATATACATCAATTTTATAATAAAGACNAAGCCATGAATCTGAGACTTGCCTCAAAGTAAAACAAAAAGCATTTAAATGTTCCAACCTTTTCACCAATGCGGGTCTGTCTTGCTGTCCAGGTTCTCAGCCATTATGTAATTCAAGGGATACTTAGGCCCAATCTTATAATGTGAGGTTAAAGTGACAAAAATTAACCTGAAGTTGATTCACTTACCTGAGGTTGAAGAAACTTCCGTATTATGACACCTTTATGACCGGAGGTTTGAGAACCTAGAGTTTTGACTTAGCAACACTGTAAATTGTGGCGCTATCTGTTTTTATCAGGAAACATTATTTATTTTCCTTCAAAGAGAGGTGATCCTGTAGTCAGCTGTTAATTGCTTGCGTGTGTTTTCATGCAATTTGTGTGTGAATGACAGTGTGATATTACGACGGAGTTTGAGAAGAAGAAGGAACAGTGTAAAGTGTTTACTGATGAAGAAGATAACGTATTAGTGGGCATAATAAAGAATACTTCTAAAAAAAAATAGCGATGAGAGAATATGCGGAGAAAGAGATATAAATTAATAAAACAGGTAAGTCTTCTAGACCCACAGGCGTAGGTTTGATGACGTATTGGGCATGCGGTACAGTATTAGCCAAAGTAAACGCAATTTTTGTTTTGAAATGAAGGTAACTGATGTCGTACACAAGTCCTGAAAATACTGTATACGCATGCTTTCATTGACCTGACGATATGCCTGTATGACTAGGTCTAATTTTACCCTTATGCAATGCTGCTATGTGCCAGTGTTTAAATACCTTAAATAGTTTATGGTCAGCCATCACCATAAAATGTAGTTTGGATAGGTTTCACTTTACCTTGATAGTGAGGCTACTTTAAACATAATAACGAACTTTAAACCAATCAGATGTTTTAATTTTCAATAACACTTGCATTTATATCCTTTATTTTGTTGGCTGATTAATGTAGATACCTGTAAAACATGATGTAAATGTATATTTACATTGTATAAGTGAACTGGTCAACACTATTATAATTTTATTTTTTTTATTTTTTTAGATGGGAGTGAATTTTATCAAAATAAAATCACTGGTATCACAAAAAAAAGAAAAAAAAGACATGCACTGGAAGGAACTTTCACTCGAATATTTACTTTTATTTCTAAATTAAATATAATAAAAATGAGCTCAATGAGGACAGCAAACTCTGAAACGAAAAGAAACAGTCACCATTTAGTTGAGCGTGTAACTGGACCTCAAACTACCGGTTACGTCAACCGGAAGTTGAAACTCCATTTAACATCAACTTGTGATTATAACATTAAGGTTTCAACTTCAACTGGATGTGAAGGCTTAACCTGAACTCGGCCCTTACTAACATATCTTTAAATAACATGACATATTTATCTTTACCAACAGCTATGTTCTAGAGAAATTAGACAGGATGTTTATACATTTAATTCTAATCAGCTTTAGAACACCAATAATTATTGCAAACCAATTAAAGAGTCATCACCACACTGGAATTTCTTGACAGATATGACAGAATACCTACAAAAATTAGTATTCCTCAATAAACGCAAAACCATTAATCCGTGTATTAATGGCTGGCTTTTAAATAGCAGTGCTTTAAAATAATTATGGCCTGATTTCAGAGACTGTTATAACTTCTAACAGAAAATATTACCTTGGTGTAGTATTTTCTTTTTTAATGGCTATTTCTTTTAATTCATATTTTTTGGGGTTATTTTCGGCATTTATAGGATAGGACTTTTCTGGAGACTGCATGATGTGCGAGAATTCTGCTGTATGTTTATAACACCCCTTTCTGGTTAGGCAATCTGTATGGCTTATTAACTTGTGGACTTTCTCTTTTAATGACGTGATCAGTCGATGTTGGTCGGTGGAGAGTTGGCGACTAGTCGTTTATGGGTTCACACGGAGGAGTGATACTCTGGGTCTGTAATTATTGAGACGTATTTGGGTTTGTCTTTTACGTCGTGTGTAGAGTCGACGTCTACCGTTATGTTGTGAAATGTTTATCGTCGTTATTATGTATGCGGTTTTATGGCTTAAGGAACGAGCGCTTACTTTTTCGTTTGATTTTTGCACGAACTATATACTAGAGACGTCTAATTATTATTTTCGTATATTTGGAGGATTGTTGAGCTGTTGTATTTCACGTCTCAACGTGTTTGGATGATCACCCTTGGGAGACATCATCAACCACAGCCGAACAGTTTCCAGTTGCGGACACCAGAGGGAAGCATCTATGAGAAGTCATAGCCTCAACCCATGTAGGTCGCACTCAGCGGTTGTTGTGGCCACGCATACGTCCTGTCAAGCTTGGAGTGTTGGATGTGGACTGCGGAAAAATTGCAGTTATGTAGTCTATTATGAGTGTTTCTGTTCTGTAAATGCTGAAATTAACTTTTTTTTTAGTTGAGTTTAGTTTAGTGTAAAGTATCGTTTTCAGTTTTATGATTACTTTTTAATCCTAGTTAAGTTATAGTTCGTACACCATCCGCGTTGACCAAATGTTGAAGGTACTCTTTTTCAATAAAGTATCGAACAGCTTTTGCTTTTATTAGAGACCAGATTAGTCGACATTATTTGTCTAAAGCACTAGTCCCCTTGGATACATTATGCTGTTTAGTAACTCTCAATGTCTGATACCAGAAAGACTAGCTAATTAAATGAATGCAGGCCTACTCCGTGTTAGTTCATTGAATGTTGATCTTGAGGAGAGCTTCTGGACTCTGCCTTTTATTTCATGTAAGCATACTATTATCAGTATTGCTTCTGGGGTCAACAATAAATACGGCCTGAATTTATTTGTAGTGTACAGTATTAAGTTTCATTAACTTTTTTGCCAGCCATTAATGATAAGGTCTTGGTGTTCGTGCTGTCGGTGTTGCAAAATTGACTGTGTGGGCATTACATATTCATACAACTGGTTGCCGACGTGTTTTTGGTCTGGATAGACTTATTTCTGACTGTCATAGTCACTATAGTTGGAACCAGATGTGTAAATGTTTGGTAGCCTTTTAGTTCGAATAGTGAAATCTTAATCGCTATAACTTTTATATGCTGAAGGCTGCTGTATTGCTGTGTTTAGTGGATCTTAACATCAGGAAAGTTTTTATCTAGTAATTGCTAACTGTGCAATTTGTAGAAATCAGGTTTATCGTGATTTTATTTTTGTATCCTGTTATCTCTGCGTCAGTTACGGTCTTATGTGGTACTTTTGTGATTTTTATCTTCTATTGGCTTGAATTAACGGTGTACTTATGAAGAGTTTTTTTTTATCTCTGTACTGTAACGGTAGCGAAGTTAGACCTCAGAGTGGCGCATGTTATATCTAAATGACCTGTGTTTGCGTGGATAATGTTTTATTGTCCATGGTTTGACCAACTGTTGTGAATAGTCGTGTTTATAGCTTCATTTTTCTTAATTGACAGATCTTGGTTAAGGTCGTACCGTCCTCGCATTTGTGGCCTTACTACTTTCTGGGGCCGATATCACTGGTTTACTGTGAGAAGACTGAAGTCAGCCGAAGTTACTTTCGTGTTCGACAAGAACGGACTCACCACAAACCAAACTCCAATGATCATATTTTTATTGTGCATGTTATATTGGTTGATTGCAAGAAATGCTTAAGGACATTTCCCATGAATTAAGTTGTGTAATATAATACTTCCTTAGCATGGTTGTCGAGGTTTCTTTGAGAAATTTATAGATTCTGTTGCCTGGTTGCCAAAGTTTCCTAGGGAAAATATAAATACTTCATTTATGGATGTTCTTATGTGGTTTTTATTTTTTATGGCTAACAAAATTTCTGTATATTTCTATGTGATATTTATCACTAATTTATTTCCCTCTTTCGTATGTCTTTCATTCATGATCATTATTTTTTTTTAGGGTTCCAAGTATAGTCTAATTTTCATTTTCATTCTTTTTTTCTTTTATACTCGGTGGTGCCCTTTAATTAGCTTTCCTAATTTTCGAATTAATGATTTCATTAATAAATTGTTGTACTTGGTTTGTTTGTTTAAATTAAACTTTTCGTTTGTTCAAACCCCGTAACCTCCCCTGAATGTTTCAAGGGCATTTTTTTGTTTGATCATATTGGAGCTAGTCGGTAGGTTATTTTGATTGGTCAAACAGTAGTAACTATGTTCACATCTACTGGTGAATGTAGAACCGTTACAAAATAGAGCCCATAACGTGGGGCCTTGAGCATTTTTATCTGTGGGAAGACTCTACTATAAAGCAATTGTTTATATTTAAATCTTAATTTTTTTTGTACAGTGGAGAAGTGTTTTTTGGTGATTCATTCTTTGTGTGTGATCATTGTAAACTTTATATTTGTTTTGGCGATTTGTTACTTGCTGAAGTCCAGTCTTAACATTCTTTTCTTGATTTCAGCTTAAATTTTCTCTTGGTTGTCATTGGTACGGAGGACGATTTGGTTGCTTCAGACGTTGTCGATTTGGGGGAAAACACTTGCCTCTGGTACTTGTATGCGTATCACGGATGGTAATATGTTGTGATTTTATAATGAAGATTTGTATTAATTATGGTTAGCTCAAAGAATTTGTCACACCATAATTTATTATGTACTTAAGTAGGTGTTAGGTTACTTTAATGGATGACCAATTAATACAATGTGAAATCGTGTGTTTCTAATGTACATATGTTACAAGATATTTATACAGAAGTTTCTTACATTTTGTCGGCTACACAGGTCTAGGATTTTTATTCTTGATTAGTATCACTCCCAAATTTAGAACCTTACGCATTCATCACCAACATTTGGGATTATTATTAACAGAAAGGCATTTGCCTTATTTATACTGCACAATTAGCTAATGCTTTGATCATTTGTCGCAAGTATCCACTGACCTTACTATTTATGTAAACTCATATTTATTAGTCAATCGTATTTGACTGCAATTGTCTAACTAACTCGGCGCGTTTTACAGTTTATTTCAAATGCTCCAGACTTCGGTTTACGATCGCCTGGAGCGTTTTCCAAGCATGGTTTCACGAGTAAGGTCTGGACGAGAGAGGGTGATTGCTCATTTGCCCCAACAGTTTGTACCTCTCACTGAGATCAAAACTGACAAGTCAGCGATTATACAATACGTAATGAAGCACCATCTGCTAACCTCTAGCTATTGTGACTTAATTTTACACTTAATAGTAATATGTCTTATTTCTATTTACATAATTTAACTTAGCCTTTCGTTTATAAATTCAATATTACAACAATCATTCCCTCTTAAAAAACATATTTGAAAATTATTTTTTTATGTTCGGAATGTTCTGATTTTGGTTTCAGAATTCAGAAATCTAAGTTAAGCATCAAGCATGTTGGGATTTAATTCTAACATAAAATTCTTCGTACATAACTACCCAATGAATTCAATTATTGAACATTAATAATCAAAATTCATGCAATNGAATGTAATATTCAAAACCTGAGGTTCTCTACCAAGAATGTAATATTTAAAATGTAAACATGAGTAGTAGATACAATTCAAATTCTTTCAAAATTACAGATTTATTCAACTGTGTGTCAAAAAACTTTCTTGAAAAATACGCTATCAGTCTGACGTCACCATTTTTATCTTTTTGAGCTAAGCAAGAACCCATTGCATATGTTGAAGCATCTGTATACAAAAGAAATGGCTTCTTAAAGTCTGTATAAGCTAGTAATTTAGCATTGTTTAGTCTTGCCTTCAGAGTGTCAAACCCTTTTTGACAATCGGATGTCCAGATGAATATAACATACTTTTTGGTCAAATTAATTAGAGGTATTGCAAATTCAGAACAATGCGAAATGAATTTTGAATAAAAATTAACGAAACCAAGAAAACTCTTCACATCACGCACCGTCTTAGGGACGGATATTTGGTTCAACTTTTCTCTATAAGATGGATATACTTCTATTCACAGTGTAGTGACTTTGAATCCTAACAAAATTAGTTCGCCCACCAAAAGTTGAGCTTTTTGGGGCTTGAAACATAGTCCTGCGTTGCGAAATTTACCAAATACCTCGGACAAGTAGTTTAAATGAGTGTCTAAATCTGAGCTGGTCGTAACGATATCTTCGACATACGCTAACAAATGAGAAAAACTCATAGTAAGTGTGTTGAGCAAGAACTGAAACTCTTATGGGGCTTCACTCAAACCATAAATTAAACAATTCCGATTCCGGGAATAAAAAGAGAAGTGAGCTCCTTACATTTATCAACTGTAGGGATTGATAGTATACAACAGAGATCTAACGAAGTTGGATACGTAGCATTTTTTATTATTGGCAATAATGCTTTCTTTTGTTGTTAGCCTGTACGAATTTTTGTACGTGAACCAGTTAATATTACGGAAGTCAAGGATTATCTTATACCTAGGGTTCAATTTTTCTTTTTCACTAGCATTCACATCTGCCTTTTTCAAATTACAATTACTGGAGAATTCCAGGAAGACAAACTATCTTCAATAAGACCAGCATCTTGTAATTTTCTTACTTCATATTTTTCGACCTCTAAATGTTTTTAGCTAATCTAAGGTTTAGTGTACACTGAGACCTGATGTTCATTGACTCTTATTTTGTGTATTAACATTTTAGTTTGGCCTATTTCTGTGATATTTCTTGCAAAAACGTCTGAATATTCTTTTAATTAATTCCACATTTTTCTTTATACGTCTTCAGAAAGACGATTGAGTTAAAAATCAGATTTTTTAAGGGTACTTTCTCTTGTGTGTTTTCATATATATTTGTGTGCGTGAATGGAGCTTGCTTCAATTGTGTCTTTTTCTTATGCATGTATGGGGTAGTTAACTATGAGACGTTTTATCTCTGCTCTGTGGATGTGTCGCGCGCTCAAAAGAATTTCTTCTGGCTTGCTCAGCTGAACGATTGCAGTCTGGCGAGTTGACCTTTGTCTCACCTTTTGGAGTGTGAAAGCAATTAGAGGTGTTTTCACAGGCATTCGAACTAACAATTAAATGACTGAAGCATTCGTCGCAACAAATTGTTATAACTTTACCTACTATTTGTCCTGGCTTCAATGTTACAATTCTTTATGAAGTATTAATGATTATAATAGGTAATTTGTTATGTGGGAGTACTGTGCACACGGAGCTTGCTATATACACGCAAGGTTCAAAATGTTCACCTTATAATAAAACAGTTTCTCCTGGTTCAAAATAAGAACCCATTTTAACCATTTTCATGCACTCGGTAAGTGCCGTCAGTTAACGATATTTCCATATTTTAGCAACAGCTTCTCTTTCACAAACATACAACTCGGAGACAGATTCAACTGTTTCATGAATAACTTCTCCATTACACAATACCAGTTGTTTGTTGCCGCAGTCAATCATTATAGTGTGTTTTACCAAAAATCATTACCCAAAATAATTTCATGATTACCTAAGCGTGGTACATCTACCACCAAAAATTCATGCTTTATCATTTTATGGCCTATTTTCACATTTGCTGTACATGTGCCTAGCAGGTTCAATGGGGAACCAGTTACTGATATGATATTTATGTTCCTACTTGTATCTCTTAAAGACNAGGACATTAGATCCAAAATATTTGTTGACATTAAGCTAGCTACACTCCCTGTGTCTACCAAAGAAATATCCCTTATATTATCTATTTAAATCTCAAAATTGGGCGATCGGTGTAAGCCTATTGTCGATTTAAGCATATTTACAGTAACTGTTAATGTTGACTCTAAGTCTCTAGATTGGATTATCTCATCGAAGTACTGTGGATGTTTAAAGAACTGAATTGTGTGCATTTTCCGACACGTTTGGACTGGTCTCTGTGTTCCCTGATTGAACATCCTGGGTTCGAACGCGACCTTATTTGTGCAACCTGTACACGTGCAGTATGACGCCTTTGGTCATTTCTGTACTCTGTTTGGTAACGACTGTTATACCGTTCATTTTGAAATTGATTTTGAGCCTCTTTTGACGCGTTTCGTGATGATGATATAGCGTTTTTGGTCCTGTGTTCGAATCCCGTATTACGCGAATGTTGTATGTATCGAGATTTATAATTGTTTTCCAGTGTGAGAACGTATCTGTTTCACTGGGTGTTGAACTGCATAAGCAAGGTATATGGCTGAAACAAAGCCTGTGTTTTCGTCATTTATGTCCTCATTTTCAGATATCTCAGATTCGTTACTAAATTCTTGTGTGCGCGATTGATCACACCTTGTGAAATTACGTTGCGGTGGAGTGCTAGTTTCGCTTCGGGAATAATTATTTCTGATGCTCTTTCTACAAACCGATATTTCATGTCCAATCTTTTACAGTAATTACAGCGTACGGTAGTGTCTCGCACACTTCCGTTACCATGGTTCGAATCCCGTGAACGTAAGCTTTCTCTGCTTGAACTAAGACCATTCGTGTTTATCTTTTTCCAGCAGTCGCGTTGCATGTGGCCAGTCTTCGAACAATAGAAACATCGTACATTGCTTGTGGAGTTTTTTCGGGAACGTGGTCTGTCTGATCTAGCTTTTGGTTGAAAAAGCTCTTGAAAAGCGCTCAGTATATCTATTTCTGGTTTTCCGTTTTCACGGTCAAGCAACAAGGAACTAATTTGTTCAATTATACTGTGCGTCCCTATTTGTACTTCGTTTGTGTGAGTGTGTCTGGGGTACTGTGTTTCACTCAGAACTGCATTTACTGAACTTTTTCCTGTGATTAAGGATGCATTTTCAGCTTCCTCTAGAATTACAGTTATGTTGCAGTTAATGTAGTAGGCGCCCTGGACAAAACAAATATTTTCAGACTCAGCTTAATTCCTCATACCAGCTGCGTTCGTATAATATTTTCACGGGAACATTTCATTTCTGCGGTTTCGTTCTGTTCCACTAAACTCTTGCCTATTGCCAGAACTCGGTCAGTAAAATGTGACGAAGTTTCATGACTTTCCTGCACAACATTCATTAAACCATTTAATTGTAGTACTAGTGGTCTTTCAGGATCAAATTTCTTAATCATGGCTGCTTTGAAATCCGTAAAGGAGTCCAGACTGGCTGTGTCCAATTTTTTTTTATTTTTCCCCACAATTTTTTGTTTAGCTATCAACACACACTGTTCCTCATTCCAGTAAGCTAGTTTCGCGACTTGTTCCAAATTCTCAAAAAAACTTGTGAACTTTAAATATTTAGGTTCACCTGAAAATTGTTTTACCAATGTTGCATATCCCGCCAAATG
>KZ875531.1:0-12059 GCA_003456935.1 Machilis hrabei
CATGGTTTAATACTATTAATAATACAAATAGGTCACATCAGACCTTTACTGATTACATTATACCCTTCCTCCGGAAAATTTTTGTAAAAAATGTTATTAGATTATTGTTTACATTACGTAGTTTCCTGGAGAAATGCCAAATACAAAACAGTAGGCACGGAACTCAAGGGTGTCCGACCACTTCCGGTTTTCGATTTCCTGACCTTATGAATACATCCGATATATTTCGGATTCTGAGTGCCATTTTCCCGTTTCAAAAGCCACAAATTTGTCCATTTTGGGGTTTATCACGGTGGCACCAAAAGCATTGACGTTAACAATCGTCATAAGGCCGTCTTCTCCCCTCTTCACCTCTGAAATTAAATAGCCTCTTTCATCATAAATTTTCCTTTCGGCAATCTCTTTTCTTAAAGACAGTCTTCCAGGGACCTCATCTAAAAGCAAATGACTTAAAGCTAGAGTAACAGATTCCCTGATTTGTGAACGGATGTAAACTTGTGGTTGTCGGAGTTGTGTCCCCTACATTACATGCCCCTGGAGCAGGATTGCTAAGATCCCCAATAACTCCGTCTGGTATTTCGTTCACCAAAGAATGATTCAACACTAAAGATTCAATGTCCCTCGGATCTCTGAATCCATTTCTTTGTATTAAATCAAATAAATCAACTTTTCCACCGTTTCATTTGCATATTAACTATTTTCAATTAAATCCTGTAATATCTGGCTACCATTTTCCCTTTGATTACACAGGCACACACACAAAAAATAAAGTTGTGACCCAGAGGGGAGACCCCACTATTCCTACGTTTTCGAGGTCGCTGAAACCGAATATGACCATAAAAAATTATTTCAATTGCCCATTTTCCCGTTACCACGCCCCTGGGGGTCTAAATTTCAATTTCCATGCAAAAGTGAGATGGATGTTCATTTCTATGTTTTTTGGGTTGCTGGAACCGAAAATGACAACAAAAATTAAATCTGACCCTTCCATCACCCCCTAACACCCCTTCACTACCCCTTGGAGGGGGTTGAAATTTAAATTTCCATGCAAAATTGAGATGAATGTGCATTTTTATGTTTTTTTGGGTCGCTGGAACTGAAAATGACAATAAAAAGTAAATTTGACCCTTCCATCACCCCCTAACACCCCTTGAAATTTCAATTTCCATGCGAAATTGAGATGGACATGCATTTCTATGTTTTTTGGGGTGCTGGAACTGAAAATGACAATAAAAAGTAAATTTGACCCCTCCATCACCCCCTAACACCCCTTTACTACCCCTTGGAGGGGGTTGATATTTCAATTTCCATGCGAAATTGAGATGGACGTGCATTTCTATGTTTTGGGTGACGCTGGAACTAAAAATGACAAAAAAAAGTAAATTCGACCCCTCCATCACCTCCTATCACCCCCTTACTACATCCTGGAGGGGATTGGTATTTCTACTTTCTTCCAAAATCGAGATGGATGTGTATTTTTATGTTTTACGCGCAGCTCACGATTCTGGGTGCTTCTTTAAAGTGAGTCCCCTGGCCTCTCACTATTCTGGGAGCTTGTTCAACGTGAGTCCCCTCGCCTCTCATGAGCGACCCAACAAACGTGGCAATACAACTCAACTTCGCATGAAAAATTAAATTTCAACCCCTTTCTGGGGGTAGTAAGGCGGTGCTAGGGACTGATGGAAAGGTCAAATTTACTTTTCGTTGTCATTTTCGGTTCCAGCCCCCCNAAAAAACATAGGAATGCAGATCCATCTCAATTTTGCATGAAAATTGAAATTTCAACCCCTTTCTGGGGGTAGTAAGGGGGTGCTAGGGAATGATGGAAGGGTCAAATTTATTTTTCGTTGTCATTTTCTATTCCAGCGCCCCAAAAAACATAGAAATCCACATCCATCTCAATTTCGCATGGAAATTTAAATTTCAACCCCCTCCAAGGGGTAAAAAAGGAGTCTTAGGGGGTGATGGAAGGGTCAAATTTACTTTTTGTTGTCATTTTCAGTTCCAGCAACCCAAAAAACATAGAAATGTAAATCCATCTCACTTTTGCATGGAAATTGAAATTTGGACCCCCAGGGGGGTGGTAACGGGAAAATGGGCAATTGGAATATTTTTTTATGGTCATATTCGGTTTCAGCGACCTCGAAAACGTAGGAATAGTGGGGTCTCCCCTCTGGGTCACGACTTTATTTTTTTTGTGTGTGCCTGTGTTATCAACCGTTTCTTTTGTTCTTGGAACAATCCGATTACGTAACCTGTACCTTACTTGGCCTTCGCTCGAGTCTTTATCTTGGTGCGTGTCACACTGATGTGATGACGTCTGTTGGAATGTTGCCGGCAAGTCGGTGTGTATCATTGGAGGAATGTCGACCTCATCATAATCGTTGCCTACCGGCTGTGAACGCGACTTATTACACTTATTTTTGCATTTGCTACGTAAGTTATACGAGTTATGTCTTTCCTGATTCTGTAATGCCCTTTCACGTTTAACAGATTTATCACCGCCAGCAACGTTTTGAGCCACTTCACGCATATTTAAATTCTCAACAGCGTCCGAACTGAACGGAATTCTTTCATTCTATGGTCGTAAATAATTAACATGGGTAATAAAACTCTCTGAATTAGGTAATTAGTAGATGATGACAAGTATTGTAGTCTAACACTTTAACAATTTTAAATACCCCCAACCATTTAGGGTGCAACTTCTAGTGTTTTTTAATCGCAGATGTCTGACCTGCTAGCTCAAGGTGCCAGTTCACGTTCCGTGTGACTGTATCTGGTCAGTACCAGAGAGAACTGGTGATATGAAATTCGAGACTCTGCGCTTTCATGTAGTTCGTTGTCAACATAAATATTGGGATGTTTAGGCTATTCATTACAGAATTTAGATTAGGTACGTGGTTAGTTATGCGACAGGTGCTAACTCGTTACCCAGCTGAAAAAGAGGTTAGATTCACAATTGTCTATTCACCCCTAACATAAACATCACAAAAGCTACCGAGAAAAAACCAGACAGTTAAAAGAAACAAAACATAACCAAGATACTGTATAACTGAATGTATCTCTATATTCTTTAGTTAAGGAGTATATCTTTCTGCTATCGTATGAGGCCTCGTGCATACACTCTAACGTAACCTTATTAGTACTAACCTTCTTTTAATCTACACTATACAACAACAAGATCTTATCCTAAATCCTTAAGCACAACCTGCATAATTGTCTTTACGTATCTGTACTTCCTTTGTTAAACGCTTGTATGCTTCATATCAGATTGTTCATTACATGTTTCACCTTCGAAACCATGAGGTTAATTGCTTGGGTAGAATTGTCTCTGGTACCTGGCTGTTCAGTCACCCAGCATAATNAAAACATAGAAAAATTCACCTACCAGGTCTCGATGTGTAGGGGTTCGTTGCTCTATTTTTGAGGAGCTATTACTGGTGCGTCGTAAACTTCCTCGACTGGTCAGGTAATAATCTTCCTCTCTCCTGGGAAGATAATAATCGTCCTCGCCCCTGAGCCGATAATACTCATCCTCTTCCCTGAGCCGATAATACTCATCCTCTTCCCTGGGCCGATAATATTCGCCATCTCCCCTGGGCCGATCCAGAATCCTTGATTTGAGGAAACAATTTTGTTTAGGTTCTAATGCTACTGCTGTATTACCTTACATACATCTTTAGTTCACTTAAAGTTCTGGAATTGTTTCATGAATCCATTTAGTTACTATGGTCTTCCGTACTTTACATCATATTACATCTGGACATTCTCGTTATTTTCATACCTCTGATATGTTTAGAAGTTATTCAAATTTTGTCCTTCGTGAACTTGTACATTTTTTGGAATATTCCTTCCCTTTGCTTTTTCTCTGTCATGGCGATTCTCTCGTTACCACAACCTCTATTTCAGCTATTTTGTAACAGTTTTCATTTGTTTGTAGTATGAATTACTGGATCATACGTCAAGTGTTCAGATGCACTTATATGTAACCAAACAGCCTGTACATGGACTTTGAACTGAAAAATGTATGATTTATAAATTTAGCATTGTTTTTTATTCACGTCCGCTGCGGTAGTAATCACACTCACCGGGTATGCTACTTGGCACCCTAATACGTGCTCGATTGATATTGTTAGTCGTTCCAGTATTGTTCGGTTTGTACTTAAAGACATGTCGATGTCCTTTCAAGGTACGTCCAATTAAAATATTTCAACAAAATGGCCACCATATTGTTACCAGGTGGTGGATACCTTTTAAAAAAACTGGGGGTCGAACCTATTGACTTTTATTTTATTACATCTTTAGGTACGATATATCACATTGTTCAATTGCAAGTAATAGATTTTTATATGTTAGTGTACCTTTTCTATATAAATATGCCTTACAGCATTTGTATTATTAGTATCTGTTTTATGCTGTATGTTGTTTTCACATCAGGATTTGTGATTTTTTTTGTGCCACAGGTGACTTGCATCGCCTGAATGCAGATTTACTTGGCTGGTGGCTGTGCGAGAGACAGTTGGAATCGGGAGGTCTGAACGGAAGACCAGAAAAGCTTCCAGATGTCTGTTATTCGTGGTGGGTCATGGCATCACTGGCCATATTGGGACGTCTTCATTGGGTCGATGGCGACCGCCTTCGTAAATTCATTCTTGCCTGCCAAGATTCTGATGGTGGTGGATTCAGTGACAGACCTGGTGATCTGCCAGACCCCTTTCACACCCTCTTTGGAATTGCAGCTCTGTCACTGCTTGGTCAACCAGAATTGAAACGTGTCAATCCAACATTTTGCATGCCTCAAGAAGTATTGGATAAAGTGAATGTGCGGCCACAAAGATTAACTCCTTAGACAATTCCTCTTAAAAAAACTATTGTTAAGTATGCTTGCAGTGTGAATGGATGCTAACTAGACGTTTTTATCAAAGGAACGGAGCTCTTGCCTATTCTTGTGCTTTGGTTTATGACCGTAGTGTAATTAGTGTCTGTACCCAAATGTTAATTTAATTTTGTACCATTTTTAGTGAAAGGTAGGGTCTCAGAAATTCAGACTTTGTAAAAAGTGTGACAGAATCTGTTTTATCAAATTGTACATGGAGTGAGAAGACGATCAACAGCAAAAGAGGTTCTAACAAAATGTTAGTATTTTAAGAAATATATTAATTGTCTTTGGCATGCAATCATAAAATAATAAAACTATGAAGTAAAAAATGTAATAACTTATGAAATTTCAAACAGATCAGTTTTTTCCCTCAGATCATTAAGATAGTAACAAAATGCATTGAAGTGGTAGTAGCAGTCATTAAGAAAAGTATGGATGAACCATTGTAGTAAATTATGTGTCAGTAAACATAAGAAAACAATTAGTCTTATTGGAGAAGTGAAGAAAATGTTGTTAAGCACATTTAATTCACCAGTCTGTGCATAGTTACTCCTGGCCCATTCGGAAATGGGTTTCTAAGCTTCCATGATGAAATTAAGCAGCTTTGGTTGGGCTGGCATAAATTTGTTTGAGGTTTGTTATCATTAAGAATTTATAAATAGGTTACACTGATTTTTATTGCAATATCAATTTTGTGATTGTAATTTAACGTCTCTGTTTTCCATCACACTTCAAAGTTTTATTGTTTTACTGTTGGTTAAGGGAATTGGTGCAAACTATTGTTCACAGAACAGAATGATTTAATCTATAGTATGTGTTGATGTTGTTCAAGAATGCAAAGAAATTGTTAACAATCCCATTAACTTAGCTTGATCTAGTGGTTAGCACAGTTTGCTCTGGACCGAGAGGTTGTGGGTTCGCAAAGAATTGCTTAATGATAAATTACAAATCATAAAAAAGGAAATGCGTGGGAATATTTATAAAATTTCATTGTCACGTTACATGTGTCTAGAATATCTTTTTAGGGGAATAAAAAGAAGTATGCAAAACTGTGTTACTATAAACATATTTGTTTCTGCATCTAATGTCCAACCACATACTGTGTAATTGCATCAGTTCCCAATGTGTAATTATCACATTTTCTTTTCACTTTCCATTCATTATTGGCATCTGATGAGCTGTTTCTTCACCACTCTCAGAATTTCATAAGTACGGCAATGTTGTGCCAAATAAGCAACAATTTGTTCATTGCTCAAACCCACTGCCATTGTAGCCATATGTTTTATATTGAAGCTACAAAGGAATTTAATTTATTTTCAGAGAGGACACAAATATCAGGTAAGCTACATTCTTTAAAGAGTTTACCAATATTTTATAGTATAGTACTCCGTACTATGGCTATTCAAGTTGCCAAATATGAAACTGTTTTGACAGTTATACCTAAGGTTTGCAAATATAAGTATACTGCGTTAGCTTTGCATTAGAAGCACGCACCTAATGCTATATTTATCCACCTTTCTGTGCAATCACGGCTCACAGACGCCTAGGAATAGATTTCACACGGTGTGGAACATCCTTCATGAGTAACTAGAACCATGTCCGTCAGTTCATACTCATTCCATGGAGGAGGATCAGCAGTTCTCAAACCCTGTTCTAGTGTGTCCCACACATATTCAGTTGGATTTTGGGGGCCAAGGCAGTGTGGTGAATTTATTGTCATGTTCCTCCAACCACTCAGTAATTATATGAGCCCAATTGTCACACTCACGCCAATAGCGTTTCCCCGCTGCAATGAATTCGCAGAAACGACGACGCAAGATGTAGGTCACCCTAGATTCTTCCAGAGCAATCTACCTCATGAGAATTATGGCGACTAGGGCTCGCCCCTTCGGACAAGCAACAGAATATGAGCTGGATGTCGTATCCTGCTCTCCCTCGTATATCGTGTGAACTCACGGCTGCATAGCTCAGTCTAGGCAGATACCCCGGAAACTCCACAATGTTTACTATCACACCACTCACTTAAGGGAGTGGTAATCTCTAATGTATATCTCAGGGTCCCTAGTATCGTTGAAATATGTGTGCACCTCAAGAATGGCTCTGTTCACCACCATACACCAATATAAAACCACCCTTAGACCAATCAGAGACTTTGTACCCACTACTCTTACCCGAAAAATCAAGCTGCTTTGCCTTAGGCAACCTGAAAATTACACAACTGTGGGCCACCGTGTTTGACTTTTTGTCTTCAGCCTTCTGTTGATCTTTTTACCTTTTCCCTTCTCCACCTGGTTCCTCCAATTTAGACTGACTAAATCCCCCCCCCGCTTTTGAAACACATGTAATCAACTCCCCCAAATCGAGAAAGGTGTAGGCGACCACAGGATTAGGAAATTACTCTGCCAACTCACAGGGTTAAATTTTGTTAGTAGTGCTTTACTTAGGCCCTCGTTGCATCACAATCTGCACATGCAATTTACCCAACCTGCTGCGTTTTAATGGTAAAAAATGACAATTACTGGGTTTTGGTATTTCTTGAACAATACTGAATTTACAGTATTCTATCTTGTTACAATTCTTACCCGTGGACTTATCCTTGCCACTCTGACTGCTCAACAACTGATACGGCCCTTGGCCTCAACGATTAAGTTCATAAAATACCGTACACTTTCAGGATATACTTTAAGCTAACACAACACACACAAAAATATGGTGTACAGGAGCGTTCGTTCACTTTACTGCCCACAAACAATTAAGCATCAATGGCTTCTAAGTTTTAATGTACTAGCTTGTCTCCGACCGTGAACAATCCCTGGTACCCCAGAGCTCACAAATTGGTGCACACCTACCATTGTTAGACCACGTCTGCTGCGTTGACTGGTCCAGGCTTCACACCTGGTTGCATCTCTGGCCTCTCTGCTACACCCCTTCGATGTCAGCTTCTGGCAATTCGTCGTAATCCAGTTTGTGCGAAAATCGTCGATCAAAGTTCGTTCACTTATGTTGCATACGTTGAGCACGTTAAATACAAGGTCTATAAATTGCCCCGGCAATTTGTTACTCCTCATCGGCAATAACTAGCTGCAATCATTGCCACTCAACCTAGCGTGTGCTTTAGTGGTAACTGTCCCTATCACAATCAACTTCTGACTTCCTCTCTCTCTTTTACCCACTTGGCTATCGCTTCACGTGCCCAGTGCCCTACTGAAATGGCTGCCTTATTAACTGCGATTTCTTAACTCATCAACTCGCTCTTATTCATAACAAAGTACTCACCAGCGTTTTGTGTATTCGGTATCACATATGCAATGACTACTTGACTTAACTGTGTTACACATACACCGTGATACTGCAGACCCCATAACAAAATGGCTTCGATACACAGCTTCACTCAGACTCACTTTACTGCTGAAAGCAACGTTTCCCTGTTACTATCGTATTACACTCACTTCCGTGCACCACCTTGCTTTGTCGGCGTCGTTATCAGTTTGACAGATTTATTGCCTGCTTCCTGATATGCGGCGATTCGTGTCAGGCTTAAATAACTGAATTTGGCGGTAAAATAAGTTAGCGCACCGCACACTCGCGGCTTCCTGTCGGCATACAGAGAGAGAAAAAAAAGAAGAGCCCTTGGCGCTCTTTGCACGTCGTATATATGGACTGACGTTCCCTCCAAAAGTTCTTAATTCAATCAGGTAATTAGACTCTCTAACTACCTCGTGACGTGGCATTTTTTTCCCACCAATTCCTCCTGGTTTCGAGGCTTGTCGTCGTCTGTTCCTGTTACTTCTGGTTAAACTCGCTCTGAAGTTAATTTTGGCTGCCTAACTTTTCACTCCTTTACTTATCATTGAGACCACAAACCAGCAGTAACGTTGCGTCTCAGGCTCGCTGCCAGCCGTGTCTCGCATGGGAAAAGCCTCTCCGAGCCTCTGATTGGCCCGTTCGTCCATTTCACCATTTGCGGGCAATTTCAAACTCAGGCAGTGTTGTCGGAACGTTGTTGGCTGTTGCGGCGAGTCAGCTCACTTGTGTATGCTTCCCCGTTCGTCACACAGCGAAGGTTATTGACCCTTGAGTCCTACAGTTCTCAGCTGCGGTCGGCACACACATCAAAGAACGCTGCACCGTTTTACAACAATCAACCTAACTTCCTTTCTCCTTAAGCTTGGTTCAGGTGTCAATTTAATCAGCACTTCGCCGTGCTTCTGCTGACCTAGTCGACTGCAAGAACGAAAGTGTTACACGATGACAAGGTGCTTTGTCCTGTTGAAAGAAGGCACTGTGTTTGGGATAGAGGGGTAGATATGTTGCAGATATAGATGGAACATTTCGCTCACAGGCATCATTCAGTGCTTGTGGAATGCTAACCAACTGACATAGGGCATCCCAGACCAAAAGACCACATCCGGCGGCCTTTTAAAATCCAGCTGTGCAACCAGCGAATGGGGTTTCATGCTGGTTACGCCAAATGCGAATCCAGCAAACAGCATGAAATAGGACACTCTACTGCAGACGATCTTCTTCCATCTGTCGAGGGTCCATTGCTGACATTCCTTGGCCCATGCGAGGCATTGTTTGCAATGCCTGGGTATCATCATTGGTACCCTCATTGGTCTCTGACTGTGGAACCCCAGGCAAAGCATGTGGAAATGGTTTAAACAGTGAATGGGGAAATGGGTTGAACTGCACCACTTGTACTGGTGGGTGAGCTGTGTGACTGTTACACGTCGTTGCTGAGATAGCAGTCGTTACATCCTGCGTTCATCTCTAGGATCAACCACAAATGGCTGACCAATGTGAGCCCTTCTGCTGGATGTCTGTTCATGGCTAATCTGGTCCTGATTCACCCTTGATACACTGGTACAGGGGCAGCCAACAAGTATGGCTGCTTCCAAAACATGAGCTCCTGCCCTCCGAGTCCCAAGTATCTGCCTGCGGTCAAATTGGCTTGTGTTGCCACCTTTCCCCATTACTGGCAATTGTTTACTGAATACTTACAAGGGATGGGTGTGCCCATTTTATAATAGTCGTATGTGGCATTGACNTCACGTGGTACTTTGTTATCTCTCCGAATGTGTTAATCGAGGGTGTTTTTAATGCAAAGTTAACTCAGTGTATATCAAATCTTGAAGAGCCTTGATCTTGAGGGCTGTTGAACATTGCTCAAAAGCATTATCCTGACATTAATGTTCAACAGTTCATGAAAACTGTGAGCCATGATCGTTTTGTAAATTTTGTTTTCAACTAACAATATATGCTTGTTATTTGCTGTTTCAAATTGCAACGTGTATTATTGTTCATATTAATTAAAGTTGCCAATTTGTTTGCTATTTTCATTACTAAACTTCCATCACGTATTCATTTACAGTTTGGCTAATGAAAAAATGTCAATCTCACTTCATATTGTCTACTAATAAATGCATTTTGATATTGTTGAATTTTAAATCACCTTATTTATTTCCCTTGCCTTCTCAAACGTTTACTCATGGCTGATTTGGTGAGATCAGTTTTAAAAAGAATATTAGGAAACTAATGTATATGTTATTTAAATTAAGCTCCATGTAATGATAAAAACATTGTATGTCTAGTAAATCCATTGAATAAACTCAATGCAATCACTAAATCTTAAGATGGTTATTTGTCTCTTTACCTTGTATGACCTTCTGGTTTTGATATTCAAACCAATTAATGTTAAAAGAATTTAAGCAATTTCTAGATGAGAAGCACCGGCAGCTTTCTGTCTGACATAAAACACCAAATGGAAGGAAGGATCCATCTGTAACACCGCCTGCTGTACAGGTAACAAAAGTGAACTGAAAGCAGCCCTCTTAATCTCATCTGAAACCAGCCGAAATCTGCAATGAAACCTCCTTCTAAATTTTAGAAGTACTTGTTCACTGAAATATCCACTGACGATAAACCAAGATCTCGAGATGGCGGTACGTTACAAAGACTTAGGGATTTACACTAGTACAGTGCATCACACGTAACAACTACATATCAAATCGAGGTAAAGAGGGCCAGCTTAATTAATTTAAGCAACATTTAGTTGTTGGAGGCAGGATAAGTCACTGCTATGTAACAACATACGAAACCAAGCTGCAAGGATCTCTCTGAGGTCGCACAAACAATACAACTGGATATTGGTCAGTCAGCAACCCCCAAAACATGGAATGGTATAGATCAATAAAGGGGTACAAAATTTAAATACAAACAACCTTTATGTAACAAACAAACTGATTTGTTCATTAACAACTGCTACCATCATGGAAAACCATCACATATCTAACATATAGTGAACAGAACCATTAACTTCAGCTACACCACTGGGAATGGTAGCACACTCACATAAGTTAAATTCAAAAGAAATGTTAAATGCTCTTAAAATTAATCACCAATATCCTACTCAAGTGTCATGAATACCTATTCCTATTTTAGGCCTTTAGAGATCTCAATGCATGGACCATATTAAATTGAACCAACTAAAGCTAAAACAAATTATACAATATACATATCAATACCAGGTTTGAAAATACTATGTGAATAGGACTACTTATATACGAAGTCAATGCAAACCAGAAACACCGCTGACAACTTTTACACTTCCTACCACAGCTGTTCAGTTTCACCCATAGAAGTAGTTTAATCAGGAAAACCTTTGAATCAGTTTGTATAAGAAAATTTACTATAATGACATGATATACTACTATTTAAGATGGATGACAGGTTTAACACCAACAGAAAATTTAATTATTAACTACATCAGCTGATTGGACCAGTGTCAGCTTTTCTGAAGTAAGGTTAAATCAGTTGACAAACCAACGCACTAAGAATGAATATAAGTCCACACCACTTTCCTCCCCGGTAATGAAGATTCTCTCGATAAATTACTTCATTGTGCGGCAAGGCATAGCTTGATTACATTTTATTTCACAAATAAGTCGCTCTCCTAACCATTCACTGATAGTGCCACCTACTCGCCTCTTCCCGTTGCGGAATGTGGTGCAACCGAAAGCTGTGAAGATTCGGTCTGGATCTTCATGTCAGACCAATGTCAAATTTCACAGCTGCACCAATGTCTAAAGTCTATACTCGCAGAAATATTTACTGTTCACGTTGTCTCCATTAGACCTAAGATGTCATAACAGTGGGACCATAATCCAATAGCAATATAATT
>KZ875536.1:13860-25483 GCA_003456935.1 Machilis hrabei
TATTTAATATACTAGACAAAAATAATGTATATTAACATACTTGTTTTACATTGCTTTTCCCAGACATGTCCAAAAGTAATTGAAATGCTGCATTCAGATTAAAAAAAATAAAGGGGCTTCGTAACGCTTAACAGCTCTTCAAAACTTCAAGTTTAAAGGATAATTTTGGTATGTGTGACTTTATAGTCGTATAATGTCTACATGTTTTACTTCTCGATATTTTGTAAGACTAAGAAAGTACACCAATTGTTTCATTCTTATGGTTCTCAACATATTTTAGCAAATATTTATCTGTTTCATTTAAATTTAGAATCTACAAGATATCTCCTTTAAGTCTTCATCTTTCCATTTTTGTGAATTCTCTCAGTCTAGGATGATATTCGAAAAGTGACGCTACGGGAATTGATTTCATGCAACACAGTCGTATTCAGAATTGTCATATATTGTAAAGAAATTCAGTCATAACTATTACATTCCACTTAACTTTCATCCTGGCATTCATATAAGAGATAAAACGTGACGCAAACACATGAAATGAAACTCTTGTTCGTGTTAAAAATGCTATCCTTCGTAATACATTACACTGGACTGTTTTGATTCAAGTTTCACAGGATTGTTCGAGGTATATTTTAAGAACCCTTTCATATCTAATGTGGAACATAGTTCTTTCCAAAGCAACCATAATAATGTCAGTTTCATTTTTGGAAAAGTCGAAGATCATCGGAAAATTATTTGATGATGACAGGTGTACAACAGTGTGAAATAAATAAATAATAAGTTAAAGGATCTTTTTATCAGATGTGGAACAAGCCACAATTGAGTTAGAAGTTCGGAATGATTGACTCAATCACTCGTTTAATTCTTGCCTAAAATCTGGCGAAATTACTACATCAGTGTAAAATGCCACTTATTTCAGGCATATTTGTTATTTGGTTGCTCATTAATCCTCGACAACTTAAAGTACAGATTGAAAGATTAACCACCACGTGTAATTATCTAGTGGGCGATATTTAACGGAGAGATATTTCTTACACATACTTTTTGTCAAATACACGTAATAGCAAATCCGTACCATTTTAAATACAATAAATATAATTCGAGAATATAATAGGTTCGATAGAACAACTAAAAAAATACAAAACAAGTATCACATAACAAATGCACTTAAAATATGTAACAACTACTTTGAAACCGAAGGAGATGTCACAACTTTGTTTTTATGTTAACAGTTCATGTGTTACAAGTACTGGTTAGTATATATTAATCTCATAAGATTATTTCTTCAATTCGCAGTAGATCTTTTAACTCCATAGAAAACGAAGCAGAACTGAGTTTTAATGGTAGCTCTTTCCATGTTAAAAAACATGCACAAATATATAAAGTTGATATCGATGGGGGTGGACTTCATTACGCCGTTGTACTTTGTGAAATGGGTACCTTTTAGGTCTCCTCTCAAAATCGTGAATTCAACGTTACCAAAACTTATTGTATGTTTCGTGACATGTTTCGAGTTTATAATTCGTACTTAGCTACATACAATGCTAAACAAGTAACAGTGTATTGGGCTCTTTCAATGTATGTAAGACACATGCTTATAAATAAATCTATGAAAGAGATAAGTTGAGAAATTCATAATAACTCATCTATTTTTTATGATATGCAACTCACGAAAGGAAATTCAAAAGCACCATGAAAGCCAAAATTATAAATAGAACTAGAAAAAAAACAGGTGCTTATGAACATTTGTGTTGAAAGTTTGAAGATTGTATGTATCAGGGAAAATAGTTGTTGGTAGAGAGTAGTCGTGGGTCGTTTTGTGGGTAAAACGTTTGACCGTGTAAGGATGACACGTAACACTTAGCAGAGTACAATGGACATAGGTAGCAGCCAGTGCCGGATTAACCAGAAAGCAAAGAAAGCATCCGCTTTAGGGCCCCGAAGCTTCGTGGCACCGGGAGGGGCCCCACAAGGGGCCTGTGTAAGAGCTATCTTGGACAGAAAAAAAAAAAAAGTTTAATATAATAAACGATTGATATCGATAACAGCTTCCTCTGTGGACGTTTGCTTATTATTTGTTGTCCTTAATGTAAACATTTTATTGTCGTTAGTTAAGATTAGAACTTGCTGCATTGAAGATATGTTTGTCACTGATGATCACCAATGCTACCGGGGAAAGATCATTCTTAAAAATGAAGATTATTAAAAACTGCCATAGGTCTACAATGGTGCAAAACAGACTTGCATCACTCGCTATTATGGCTAGTGAAAATGACGTTCTTCAAAAGTTAGAGTTTGAAGAAGTTCTAAGTAGTTTTGTGTCAAAGAAACTTAGTAAAGTTAATTTGTAAGTAATACCACATTTCTGTTATTGTCAAATTTAACGACTCTCATTTTTACAAGTGGACTGAACTGACTGAACGACTGAACTTTGTTGTAAATATATTTTTTATTTTTTTTCTCCTCGATATTTTAAGTATTACATTACCATTACCACTTGTGGGATTTGTAGATTTAAGGTTTACGTTGATGAGTAAACAAGCAAAGATTCTGGTCAATTTTTTTTCATGTTATATAGAAAGTTGTAAGCAAAGTACAGTTTTTTATAAAATCTTTCTTCAGGCAAAAATCATAATTTACTTTGATATACAGGCCCAATGCAATTTTTACATTTATATACTTTTGTTTTATTTTCAGGTTTGTTTATTTCAGATAAGTCAATACTAATTATGACATGGCTTTGGTTTTTTATGTTGACTAACGACTTTGTAAATAGGCTAAATAAAAAATAAAAGTTATTACTTTTCTATGAACGTGTTTAATCAATGAGTTGCGTGAGTGTTTTTTCCTTCAAACATACTTACGATAAGAATCCTAAATTAGTACACAATTAGTTGTATTAAGTGTTTAAACACAGGCAGGCGCACAAATATAAATACATCACACATCCCCATTTTTAGTCGCTTGCGTGCACGCACAACAATCTGAGATTAGAAATGGGAAGGCAAATTAAAGGGTGAGAGGGGCAGGAGGGGGGCCCGTTGCTTATCTTGCTTCAGGGCCCAAAGGTTGTTAATCTGGCACTGGTAGCAGCATAAGAAATTTAAGATTTGAGCTCAGTAGAACAGCGACCAAGAAAATAACGATAAAAGATACAAATGTCAGATAAATAACAACGATGTGACAGACGTGCAANGAACCGGTGATGGATGGGTCATCGATAGGGCTGGTTCTACAATACCACGACAAAGTGGCGGATTGCTACCCGTCAAATAAATTATCTGAACTTTTATCCCCCAGATACAAAGTTCCCTTTCTACAAACACATTACGTCCTCCCGACTGTTGTCCGATAGAAAAGTCCGGGCCTTTCACTGAAGCAAGGGAGGTTGGTAAGCCTTTCCGTGCATCAGAGACACCTTCCGTCTACTTTGAGTACTGTTTTTATAAACATTGCAGAGCGATAATGGTGGATTCGATTGAAATTGCAACTGAGTTGAAGCGAGTGAGGGGACAAACTTTCACTTATCCTGAAAATAAAAAAAAATCCTTTCAGTTATTGAAACATATCTTGACATAGTAGGATGCAAAGTAACATAAGAGATAACCCGGAAGAAGAAGAATGAGGCGTGGGGTTGTATTGAAAATGATTTTAACGCGTAAGGTGTGGAAGTGACTGTAGATGCTGCCATATGATATCTGATTCTTTAAATATTTCATCATAACAAGTGATTCTGTACATAGGCCTACTTCATCATATACNTTCATGAAATTATCATATTTCAATTTTCGAAATGCTTTTGTATAAAATAAGATTATCACTGAATGTAAATACGTAGTCCTACTTTTATGTGACAAAGAATGGTGATTGAATATGTAAATGNGGGGCTAAACTTATTTTTTAAGAATAAACAGTACACCACTATTGTAGTAGGCCTAAAAATGTAATGCCTTCCATCGCGAATTTATACTTTTGGCATCCGCATAGCGGCAAAACAATATGTTGACCTTTGCATATTACTTTTTCTGTACCTAAAGTAATGAAATTGAATGGAAGGTTAGATTTTGAGTAAATAAGAAGGTGCTACACTTTCGGATTTAGAAGTCGAAACCTGTTAAAACCTCATCATATTCGTCCTTGGCTGTATAACTTTTGGACTCCTTTGTAAGTGTCCAAGGTGTTGTACAATTGTAAAATGTCTATGACATCTCTTAAATCCATTTTAATGTAGACCTGTTTAGTCGTACGTACGACCACAAGATCTGAAAAACTAACATGGCTGCCGCCCTGCTGCTGTCTATCAGATAAGTTCCTATCGGTCACTCAATGTACCTGGTAACTTATCTTTTGTTTATTTGGAAGATACCAGTTATTTGGGAGTCACTCTGACTCCAGGAGCTATCCAGTCCAGAGCTATGTCTTTTACGGACCAAAGAGCAGCGAGAAGACGCGGGGACCTTTGCTTTGCAGTTCCAACCAAAATCAAGCGTACGTACTACGATATACTTGATGATGAGCGTGAAGCAGTTTGCGTCTATTACCTTGTGATGCCTAGGGATCAAGTAAAGCCCGAATACAAAAAAGCCGTGAAAAACTTGTTCATCCAACATATGGCCACTATCAACGATGCCATCTCTTGCCTCCAGGATGACCTTCCGATTCGCAGCGAAGATGGTACTCAAACCAGANATACAGAGCAAGCTGATGCCCAAACCCAGTGTGACAACAAGCTAGATGACGCCCAAACCCAAACAGAGAGGGAAGAAGTTCCTGAGGTAAATATTGTAGGTAATACTGTAAATTCCTCACCCGTCCCGGAACCCTTACCCCCCCTACCTGCCACATCACCTGAGCCAGTTCCAGGACCCAGCAGATTACGGGCAAAATCAACAGCGAAATCCCGTCAGAAGCCTCCAGCGAAGCAGCGCGAATTCACGGCGGTAATTACCGACGTAGCGTCGAACACCAAGATGGCTGACGTCGAGGTGGCACTCTCCAAATACCAGTCTTTCACACGATGTCTTCGGGTCATCTCCAGAANGACGAACAGGCATACCACCTTTGTCAGGGCGTTCTTCTTCCAGGAGAGGNACGCACTTGAACTTCTTAAAGAGCACATAAACATCAATGGTGGTATGCACCCAGCTGAGCCGTCCAAGGAGAGGCCCCCCAGAGTGAAGGCAGCAACGGTCAGCCAACAGAAGCCATCCCCCTCTCCAGGCAAGCCAGACCAAACCGACCAAACAAACCTTCTCCAGCAGTTGGTGTCCAACATGCAGCAGATGCAGGAAGCCCAGATGAGGATGCAGGAGGCCCTGCTGAAGGTCATCCCCCTCAACCTCTAAAACACCAACCCACCTTTCCCAACAGGACCTTTTTCCAAAACACCACTCCAACCAACCTAACCCATGTATACTCCGCCCATCCATTTTCCCATAGTCACACAAAAGAGCCATTTCGGGAGGCGCCAAAAGAGCCATCGATGTGTGCACCCTGCCATCTTGTGCACACGTCCTGCAAGACGCCCTCACGTGACTACCATCCTTTTCCCGCCTTTTTCAACCGTCGTTTGAAAAGCCCGCCATTTTCCTCCTGCCTCTGAGAACGCTACTATCCCCAGCAATGATGAATCAAGTGAAATGTAATCAAGATCTTCTCCTCTCCGTCTCTCCACACCTTCTCTTTTCTTTTCTGTTCTTGTACTTACCATCTTTTTCTACAGTTACGCTGAAGGGGTCGTGCCAGCCATGTACAGACCCGAAACAGCAGTTGCAACCCTATGGGCTGCAATATCTACAAGTACTACTACTACTACCACCAGTTATTTGGGAGTCATAGAACGCAGTATAATACTTATTGAGGAGATAACGTTATCGAACTGCTTATCAGAAGATTGTAAAACCAGCCCCAATGAGAAGCTTACCTTTCATTTGAGTCGAGAAGATTCAGATTGGTTTTAGGGGCACCACTACACATATGTGAACAATATTACAAACTAGGGCGAACTTGGGCCTTGTAAAGAGTAGAGTTGTTTAGCGGTAAAGTATTTTTTGGATGAGAAAAGAACTCCTAACTTTCTAAAAAGCAGCTTTGGCTGTAGCAGAAATATGGTCATGCCAATAAAGAGTAGATGAGAGAGTAATGCCTAATATTGAGAGTAAATCATTCTTGGAGATTGAGCTGTTTGAAAAAAACTCAGTCAGGAACATTCGGGTTAAGGTTTTAGTGAAAAGAAAAGACTGGATTTCGCTGGAATAGAAATTCATCAGATTCTCTGAGCCCCTCTGGAGAATTTGTTGAAGATCTATGTTCATACAAGAAGCTTCAGTGGAGCGTGATGAACAGAAATCAGATAGGGAAGGGTTACGTTGGAATGAAAGACTGGAGTGTAAAGTACGATGATTTGCAAAGATGTGAATGAGACTTGTAGTAATGGAAAGGAGGTCATTTATGTGTAAGAGAAATAAAATAAGATACAAAACCAAACCTTGGGGAACACCAGCATTTACTGCAAAGGCATTAGACCATCAACTGCTACTCGGATAGATCTGTTGCTGAGAAACCTTGAAATCCACGTACCTAATTGAGGTGGTATGCTAATTGAAAGGACGCTTATTTAAGAGACCTTGATGCCAAACTCTATCAAAGACTTTGTAGATGTCTAAAGCTGCGGCTCGAGATATTCCAAACATTTCAAGTGACTGGCTTTACAGATGCAACCCTAGATATCGACTTTTAGTTTTGATATCGATGCTGTTACAGGGTTATCTGTACGTCACGTAATGTGGCGTCATGTTCAGGAGAATTAATTTAATTTAAACCTGCTCTGGCGGTGGCTAGATATTGCGATCTTAGGATTACGGAGCGACCACTGTACCATCTGGGCTATTGGGAACTTATTGAAGTAAGTTGTAAATTAACCTTTAAAGTGAATGTATTGCTGTGTGAATATGTATATATGACACGCCACGTGGTGTAACGTCATTTCAGAAAAATGAATTTAATTTTAATAAAACCTGGTTTGGCCGTGGCTAGATCTAGCGATCTTACAATTACGGAGAGAATACTCTACCAACCGGGCTATTTGGGAGCATGGGAGAGAAGGAAGTAAATTAACCATTTTATTGAATGTATTGGAGTTTGGATGTCTGTTTATCACCACGTCATCTCTTGAGAGACTTGTTAATCATGTATGGGCTCTGCTACCAGTGACATCTGACGTAAATAAATACAATTAACTTTAATTTAATTGCAGTGTCGTTCACCAATACACGGTGATTCCAGCGCAATCTTTCGAGAGCCTCGATAATCATGTATTGGCTCTGGCACCAGCGACATCTGACAATCATAAATACAATTAACTTTAATTTAATTAAAGAATTGTTCACCAAGTCTTGGTGATGGTCACGCCATCTATTCAGAGACTTGTTCAACGTATATTGGAGCTGATACTAGCGACATCCCATGGTCATTGTAGGAATTAGAAACCCCACTTTTGATTTAAATGTTTTAATTTATTAAATAATGAGTAATTAGATCTTTGAATTAAGTGTTCAAATCATAAATAAACACACGCTCATGAAAATGTGTTCTAGTGCAATCAGATAAGAAACAATGAAAAGAATATGTAGAACACAGCACTGTCAATGTCAATGAAATTGAGTACAAATCGTGTACAAAGCATATTCATGGTGAACTAGAGTTGCCACTTACAAATATTTGAAATACCACACGAGGTATACGTGATGGTAGTTTATTGAACGTCGGTGCGTTGAACTTGGTTATTGGTTACGTTGCACAAGTATAGCTTGGGAATGTTGAAAGGCGAGAGTGATCGTTTTTCGAACGGGAGACTTGGACAGCGGACTCTGGAGTGATAACATCGCAAAGTTGGTGGTAAAGATTATTCTATTGATAAAGCTGTGTTCAAGTAAATAGTTACGACGATTGACTAAGCTAGAAGAGCCACAAAGTAAGATATAGAATATAACTGGTATTTGTTTGCAAGGCAAACTTAATTTTTATCCGAGATCAGACTTGATGTCTGATATATTTTATTTGCTGGCACACGACTATTTAATGAAAGATTGATTTGTAATTGTGGTCAATTAAGTGTTGATTTATAATTTCGATTATTGAAATATCTGATTGCGACGATCGTATTTAAGAGCAAAGGAAGTAATTGTAATTTAAATACAATGATTTGTCTACTATGAATTAACCTTTTTATCCGTGCTCTGGAGATATTAATTATTATGTTGTGACTGGATGTTGGTCTTGTGGTTTGAAAAGATTTAATATATATAATTTAAAATCGTATTTTCTTTAATTGATATACCTCACATCCTAATGGGTTTATTATGTTTGACTTAAATTAAAGTTTAACTATTTGTTGTTGTTCATGCAAAAGATTATTACAAAAAACAGTTCCATAGCAGAGTGTTGATTTCACTTGATACTGTGGTAGAGTGCTTACCTATCATTTGGTATCCGGTTAATTCGCCCTTGCTGAGTCATATGTTGAAAAAGAGAGCATTAACCAAGTCATATGTAGAACTTTCTTGAATATAAATGATGGTTATCAAACAAAAGACTCATTCAATACTAAGAATTAAAGTTTATGAAAGACTGTTCAAATTTGACCAACAAGTTGGAAAAGATCCAATGCTCTGAAAAACCAGCCTGTAAGATTAAGTGTTTTTAGATTGTTTAGTGCTGGCTCTGAGTAAAACAGTTATACTGTCATTGTTAAAGAGCCGAAATTGTAATCCCTCAGCTATCCGAACCGAACTGAGTTTCAGCTAAGCGAGGCATTGACGGTGAAAGTTTGGCTGAAATTTGGATCGTAGTGTGAATAATTAGATTTCTTATAAGGTTATAGGAGATTAATTATTCGTGCGGTTTATGTAGGTAGGGCACCCTCCCTTGTAATAGAAAGATAGGGGTACTACTCTTTGTACACCCTTACTTAGCATATCTTGATTGTTTAACTTGGAAGAGCTTTTGCTTGTTAAAATAAATTAAAGAGGGTGACCACTATATCATAAATATAATTAACTTTAATTTAATTACAGAATCATTCACCAAGTCACGGTGATTCAAGCACCATCTTTTGAGAGGCTTATTAAACGTCTATTGGTACGCCATCTCACGCCATAAATTCAATTAATTTTAATTTAATTAAAGACTTGTTCACCATNTCCTACGCCTATACATGCGCGTGACAGCTAACTGCAATAGAAGTAACTCGGGCATCCTCCCTTGAAATAGAAAGATAGGGGTACCATACTACTCTTAGTACACCCTTACTNAGCATATCGTGTTTGTTTAACTTTGAACAGCTCTTGCTTACAAATTAAATTATAGAGAGTGACCACTAGATAAACAAAGTGGATCCCGAACTAATTTGGTGGTCAATTTGGACAGTTCTCTTTCTTATCTATAAAAAATAAAGCTTTGCAAGAGCAACTTTTTTTGCCAGTCGTGCGTGCCATTAAAAACCTGTGTTATATATTTTATGTTATTATAAGAACTCATAGTGTTGTATGGTTCTCGGTTGAAGAAAACATTTTTTTAATGCTATTGATCAGCTCACGCAACTTACGCCGTTGATACACGTTCAAAAATTACGCGGTAATGCGTAAGCTTTTCATAATCCACATTTTGATTTGTCGGAAACAAGACTTTCAAACTTTTAAAAATGAATTGACACAATGAATTTCAGTCTCGGATTCAAATNATTTATCTATATACTAATGCTTGAGAAACAACATCTAAATGAAATTGTAAACTATTATGCAAATCGGGTTAAAAATTAGCATATTTTGCGTTACCAGGAAACTCTGCAGAAGAGAAACAAAATCGTGATACAATCATAAGGGGATTTTTTAAACGTGGTTTATAATTGTCAATAAATAGGTTTGTTCTATCAAAAAACTGTCAGACATTTGAAAATCTTTGGAAGCAGCACGAGTCTAGGAACAAGCTCTTAAATATACAATTATCAGGAAATTTAAATCGCTAGCTATTGGTCAGTCGGAACCCAACATGCCCGACAAAATGCAAGAAACGGAGACGAAACTGGATGAGCTAGTATCAAACATGGCATCCCTCACAGATATGTTGATGAAAATAAATACCACTCCACAGACAAAAGAAAGACGTTCAGTAAATGCAATCCAACATGAAGAAAACTTAACATATCGAAATTATTTTCAACCCAGAAACTTCAGACACAGAGCTTACAGAAATAATCAGCCTACACAGAGAAATATAAATCTTCAACCCAGATATTTTGGACAAAGAAGATATGCAGGCGCAAATACCAGAAACACAAGCCAGCATAATNATTTTGGTGGACATCGATATAACACAGAAAGAAGATATGACAACCCACGCTATGAAAATGAAGATAGAATTTTTAATATGCATTACACCAAAGCCCCGACAAAAAAAAAGAAAACTACAGACAAACCAGGCCAAACTTTGAGACANTCCAGTACAATTCACAAAAGAAGAGTGACCAGTGTTTTTTTGTGTGGAGGTGATGGTCATTTTGCGAACATATGCCCATCAAACACAGAAAAATGTTGAAAATATACAACGCCTGGAAGGGAAACAAATCACACACAAGTCAGAAACAGAGATTTAAATTAATATCGTCTTTATATAAGGAACCGATACGAGGACGTACAATAAAAGAAAACAAATGGTTCAAGAATGCTGATATGTTTTACAACACAGTAAAATGTGAATGTCCTATCACTCATGGATTTTTGCAGAATGTACGAACGCAATTTTTAGTTCACTCGGGAGAAGCTATCTNNATTTTAGACAGAACATATGTTGATATCTGTTGTGTACTTGCTCGCAGGATGTGGAAGATGTGAATAATACACTTCGTATTACGGGTATAGGTTTATTTACACTCTAAACCTCAGTATACACTATGGTTACCTATAACAAACTCAGGCGTCCGCCATACTCTACATAACACTGCTCAGCGTTTCCTGTTCGGTCAATAAGTCAAAGAATACATAATAATAATAGAGTCCAAAGAGATCTAATATAATACACAACACTCCTCCCCCCTAGGTCTGGAAAACCCTGAGTCTGACAATGCAAAGTTTTCAGTGGTTAATCACCAAAATGTTTAAAATATATCGAATCTGATAGATCTCAACACGCTGATTTCAATGGCGATACTCAAAATTCCAAATGGTTGGCCTAAGTAGCGAAAAATGCACTGAAAACGTTGGCATGTGAGTATAGATACCTTTAGAAATACAAATGTGATCGAGTGTCCATGATAGCGAAATGGTTATCACGCTCGGCTTTGAAGTCGGAGGTCTTGAGTTCAAATCCCATGCGCGGCAACTATTTTCAATTACAAAGTTGGTTGCAATTGCAAGTGGTTTGTTCGGTATCATAATGTTATGTAAATAAAACGAGTGAACACATGTGATTAGGTGTTGACATTAGAATCTCAACACCAATCACATGTACAGTCGTTTTATTTACATAACATTATAATACCGAACAAACCACTTGCGATTGGAACCAACTTTGCTATATTTTAATAACTTAAAATTACTTTCTCGAAATAGCAAAAAACTGGTTAATTCAA
>KZ875539.1:0-14259 GCA_003456935.1 Machilis hrabei
TTTCGAAAATTATCAATATTGATTTGTAGGGGCTACATTTTCTTAGTAAAACTTAAACGTGTTTCATTTAAGTATACGTCCAAGAATGAATATTAATATTTTACATATCTACTGTATACACACAATAATGATGAACAATTCTTATAATGAATAATGGAAATGAGTAGACAATAACTAGTACTGTCACAATATCCAGCTATTCATTGGAACTGAACCCACATCTTTTGGTGTAAGAGTTGACTAACTAACTGCTTCATCAAAGTCAGCATGTACACAGAAAGACACAATACTAAGAATACCTCGCCTGATATTATGTAGAAAACAATGTTAGTATTAACGCATAGTGCATATGCAGTGTGGTCCAAAGTTACAATCCACTCCATCAAGCTTCTGAAGACATGTAAAGAAATGAGCATAACAGATTGTCCAATTTAACAGTATTAGTTTTGTGTATTGATTGTTCATTTCCTATTTAAGCACGATCATTTTTTTTACGATAAGTAACTTACGAAAGAGTATGTATAACCTGTAATGCAAAAGCACCATGAGTGCCAAAACCAAACACAGACCTAATACGAAAGCGAGTGTTTAAGAACCTTTGTTTTTAAGGTTTGAAGGTTGCATTAGTTTGTCAAAGAGGGAAGTGGCCAAAAACAGAACCATCAATACTATCAGCTAATTCTGGCAGTCACATAAGTATTGTGCCAACTGACGAACTCGGACAAAATAAATTTATACTATATTTAGTTGACACAATTAAGGTATTTGAACATTTCTTGATTTTTGTCACATTGCTAACAGTGGTATCATGATCTAAATGAGCTATCTAGCATATATTGCTTTTCAACTTTTGCTTGTGTACCATTTTCCTTAGTTTCAATACACCCTTCAGTGTTAAAGGGTGTATGTACCCTCAATGTTGCCTCGATAAACATACTTCTTCAAATGTTGGTATGTTTATACAGGATGTCTCAAAAATACACGGCAAAACTTTGGGAGTATATTCCCCACACCTAGACAAGAAAAAAATGTTATATAAACATATGTCTGGAAATGCCTGGTTTATGAGTTATAATCCAAAGATGATATTCTATGAAATAAACACAGATGTAAATTTTACTTCAAACAGATGTCACATTTTATTTCAAATTAACAGAACACATTTACGGTTACTGTGACACATGACTAATGTAATGTACCTTCAGTTCAATTGTTATCTACTCACACTTCACATCAATGCTCAAAATGTCATACACCTTCTTCAATGGACGCATGGACACGTCGGATCATGGACTGTCGCACCCTTTCAAAGACCCCCAGGATGGTTGCGAATGGTTTCGCACGCATGGACACGTCGGATCATGGACTGTCGCACCCTTTCAAAGACCCCAGGATGGTTGTGAATGGTTTCGAGACTCTGCATTTGAAATTGCAGTTGCATTAACTAGGACTTGTAAGTGTCCCCACAGATAAAGAATGCATTGAAGCAGGTGGAGGACAATTTGAGCATTTGGTGTGAAGTGTGAGTAGATAACAATTGAACTGAAGATACATTACATTAGTCATTTGTCACAGTAACCGTAAATGTGTTCTGTTAATTTGAAATAAAATGTGACATCTGTTTGAAGTAAAAATTACATCTGTGTTTATTTCATAGAAGCTCATCTTTGGATTATAACTCATAAACCAGGCTTTTCCAGACATGTTTATATGACATTTTTTTTCTTGTCTAGGAGTGGGGAATATACTTCCAAAGTGTCACCGTATATTTTTGGGATAACCTGTATATGGTTACAAATGCAAATGTTAAAAAAAATACCAAATATTTTAGCAAGATAATTATTTTCTCAGAGCACATGAAACAAAGCTCATGATGCACAATTTTAAATAAGCCTGCAGGTGTTATTTTTAGTAAAGAAAAAGATCACAGAGAAGGAAGTAGTTACAAACATAACAAATGAAAGAATTAACGAAGGCTCAACTGCTAAAAGAGCACAAGCAAAGAAACAAACATAATTCCAATTCTATACCGACCTAACTGCTTGTCCTCTCAGCTTGCTATTGTCGTTTTTTGTGTGTCAAGGAGCAGGAAAGGTGGGAAAAACAAACAAAAATGATTAGTTTTTTAATTTGTCATGGTTCACTGTACGTGTGAGCTGTAGTGATACACACATAAAGCAATACTTACTTTGCACTCACCTGAAATAACAAATACAAACACAGTGTACATACTATAAAATTCACATGAAAAAAGCCACTATTGTGTGTGCAAACACTATCAGCAAACAATCAGAATAATTCAGACCTCATCAGAATTCAATTAATTAAATGTATCTATGAGCTAGTTAGGCACACAAAAAGAGCAATTCAAAATATTATTCACCATAAACAAAACAATTTAATTTGTATTTCTAGTAGAAAAAATAAATCTATTAATTCACCAAGAACAAGTGTAAGACTACACAATTTTATTTATGGGTAAAGCTACATGAATCTACAAACACACAAAGGAGTATTTTCAAACATGCACAAAACATCACATTAATTTAACTGAAATTTCATGCTCAGGCAATTATTTAATGAAAGATGTTTAAGCTTTGCTATTAAAAAAATTATCATCCTCAGTGGGGATCCAACCCAGGGCCTGTGTAATCTATTCTCCAGCTCAAGCCTTAAGACTCAACACTCCTGAGCTCCGAATCTAGGTAGAATTGTCTCGAGTGTAATCACAAAAATGTTATTTAGTTAGTTCTGGCAAAAGTAAGGTGAAATTGGCTAAACAAGTTGTACAGAACATACCTTGTATCATATAACAGATATAATTAAATCGCTTAAGTCAAGACTATATTGACAGGAAATTGATTCCTAACTGGAACTGTTAGGAATCAATTTCCTATCGCTAAAGTCAAGACTATATTGATAGGAAATTGATTCCTAACTGGAACAGTTAGGAATCAATTTCCTGTCAATATAGTCTTGACTTTAGTGATTTAATTATAACTGTTACGTGGTACGAGGTATGTTCTGTACGGCTTGTTTAGCCGATTTCACTTTCCTTTAACCAGAACTAACTAAATATTGTTTTTGTAATTACACTCAAGACAATTCTACCTAGATTCGGAGCTCCCCTCTCGGCCATCCGAGACAGAAAAAAATCTGACCTGAACATCTGGTATCTATTAGGTTGCCAAAATGAACTTGGTCTCTGAGACTTAATACTTATAGATTATCTAGCTATTGAAGTACAAGATTCGTTATTAATTTTGATTAGATGATAATGAAAGAATTTTCTGCCTTTTTGACATGTATTAAAGGCTAAAATATCATATACTGTATAGGGCCTACCAGTAGTCGAGGTTAGGCGTGAAAGATCACTAACGTGAACTGGAGAATAGGTTACACAGGTCCTGGGTACAATCCCCACTGATGATGATAAATTTTCACAGTAAAGTTTAAACATCTTTCATCACATTAATTTATTCTCTTTCAAAATTAAACTAATGATTATATTATTCTCACCTTAGATAAAAACAATTGAAAAAATAGACTCAAATTATAAATTATTCGAAAACAGGAGCATATAGCCTAGGCATTCTATGAAATTAAAAGCTGGACAAACATATTTTCTTCTCTCTTATTCCCTTGATTATTTCTTATAATCTTCCAAGTTTACAAGCCTACCCTCCCCTTCTCTAAGTTCACATACTTGTCCGATAATCCCTTTTGCTGTACATCAACTTGCAAGGTGCAAAATATGACAGATCCTTGAAGCAGTAAGCTAAGAAAATTAATGTCTCTATCATGTTATTGCATAATACAGACAACAACAAAATAGTGTTTGCTCCTTATTTCCACATTCACTGGGATAATACTACTTCAAAACTATTACTGTATTAAAAAAATAATATACAGGATGTCAAAATAATGGTGCCCAATAAATGTAAGTGTGATTCCTAATGAAGTTTATAGTCAAAAATGTGAAGTTACAAAATTGCCTCCAAATAATACAGTAGAATAATGTAATATTTTGGCCACGTATTAGGAACTAATTACTTTTTAAGATCTCTCTATTGTGCTTTTAAATGCAGTAAACGTTTTTTATTCTGGAAACTTATAAACGTTTTACATAAAAACAAAATTCATCTAGGGGAATCGAAACCAACACGCCCCCATTATAATCAACATCCGTTCCACTAAACCACTATGCTTCACTGTTTTGAAGCAAAGTGTTCGCATTATTAGCTTCTGTGTTTGTTTCAGAAAAAGCGGCGTTGCCACATTACAATAGTTTACATCGTTTTTACGCGTAAACGATGCATCGAAGGCAATTTCGTTACGTCACGTTTTCGACTTTAAACTTCATTAGGAATCACCCTTACTGTTTTGGGTGCCATTATTGGGACACCCTGAATACTGAGAGAGTATGAAAATCTGGCACAATGTACAATCTATTAAACATGAGACCAAAAAAGAATCAGTCCATCAAAAATGTAGTAGCTACAGGGTAAGACAAAATTGGCTATGAACTAAGTCATGCTGTTAAAGCAGTTAATGTGAAAACAAAAGGTAATGAATTTTCTTAAAAATATTTATACAGAAAAAAAGGCAAGTTTTCTTAATTTATCCTCTTGTGGTGATTTCTCCTCTATGGTATTTCAACTAACGTCTTCAGAAGGAACATGCTCAAGATTCATAACAACAAAAGAATCGCTTTGATAATGGTTTATTGAAACTCAGTGGAGAAAATCCTTACACATGCTCTACCAGTCAAGGTTTAACAGAAGAAAAATCTTTGCAACAGAGCAAGGTACGAATAGATTTTTTTCAATAAACATCTTTCAAATGTCCTTCTACAAAACTCGAATTACATTTGTAACAAGAAAAACGTGAAAGCTAATGATGTTATCTGAAAAGAGACACACCACAAACAACTTGCGTGCGTGATCACAAAAACTACTACAAACAAGTCAGTATACGCTAAGGTACATGCTGAAGCAGGCAAATAAGTTAAACAGATGTATTTTCCAAACCTCGTTAATTGAACATTTAAGGGGGCACGGGAAAGCGTGTTCAATATAATCCAATTTGGATTCATTTATTTTGCCTCCTTTCTCTAACATCGTGTTTATTGTGAATTCATACCTGTTTGTTTAGTTAATGGGTAAGCCAAACTGAAGATGATGGCAGTAAAAAAGCTTCTGGTTTATGCTTGTATTAATATCTTATAAGATTCAGACAAATTAAAAGGAGTAGGAAACTGCACTCTGCAGAAATAAAATTGTTTCACATTTGGCCTTCATGTTTGATGAATTTGAATTTCTTGGTTTTTAAGACCACTTAAAAATAAAATTGTTTATGTATTTAAGTTTCTAGCAGTAATTTTACCATGTTTAAAACACTGAAAAGGATTTTAAGTTTTACGGAAACAGGTGTAGGCACACGATTACTTTAAAGAATGTAAAGAAAATTCTTACCGTACACCATCTATTTTGTCGCATTAATATTTCGCCGAGTTGTCCACCTCGAGCTTCATCGGAATGTCACTGTCATGTATACGTCGTCATCAAGGAAGCCATCTGAGAAGGACGGTCATATTTTTGAAGAGTTGACACTGTTTGGGAATATTGATGTTTTATTTCCCATGTTGCTATTATTCTAGTCTCTTCTATACTGGTTAGTATAGTCAGAGTATAAAAGAGACTAGAATAATAGCAACATGGGAAATAAAACATCAATGTTCCCAAACAGTGTCAACTCTTCAAAAATGTGACAGTGCTTCTAAGATGGCTTCCTTGCTGACGACGTGTACACGACAGTGACATTCTGATGAAGCTCGAGGTGGACAACTCGGCAAAATATTAATGCGACAAAATAGATGGTGTACGGTAAGAATTTTCTTTTCATTCTTTAAAGTAATCACTGAAAAGGATCTGATTAAAATTGATTAAAATTTCATATAAACAACAACTCTGTGTTTACTTTTATTTGCAAGTAGCCTTAAATAACAAAAAAATCAATTTCATCAAATTGTTTACTGGTGACTGCTGAAAGCTGACCCACTGAATAAATTACAAACACAATTATGCTTGACACACCAGACCCAACAACACAAAAAAACACTGAAGAAACCCCAAATAAAGCACCAATGTGTATGAAGCAAACTTTGTTCAAAAAGGTATGTATTAAAGTAGTTTGTGCGATTTGGAAGATGCAAGCGACCACTTTATCAGAATATCTATATTTATAGTTTCACAACCGCTGAAAAAAAACACCTTACCATATTAATAGCAAACATATCATCGGTTGAATAATGAAGCCATAGCTCTGCACCCTTAATTTAATTTTAAATTGGTGAGGTATCTGTGCAGGCAACTGGCCTCCAAAATATATTTGCTGATAAATCAAATTCATTTTCTACCACGGAAAGTAGATATTAGCACCATTCATACATAATGTGTCGTTAACTGGAATTTCGGGACGCTTTCTTTCCCAGTCGACATACGGCGCCGCATTGTAAACACTACATTGTAAACGCACCACACTAGCTATCACTTGAATTCAAAGCTTTGATGTTAGTTGAGGTCACCTGAGTTGGTTGTACTACAGAAGCTAAACAAGTCGTGCCAACCTAAAAGAACTTCAACATTGCCATGTTTCCACGGAGGCCTTATGCGTATTTTGGCATTTAATATTTAACTGAAATAGACCTTCAAATTGGCACTCTGAATTAATTACATTGTAATAATTTATTTTTATCAATACGACGAAACATAATAAATAAGCTTTTTTTCTTGCCACATTCGACCTCTTAAAAATTCCACATCATCTGTGAACAACAGTATAGCCATGAAAACTATTTAAAACGAAGTCTTTTTGTACAACGTTATTTATTTTAATGCTAACTTATAGATATGTTTTACAATTCTAAAAATAATTAGAAACAAAGATGAATTGTTTATGAACCCTCTTTCAATTTTCTTACCAACACAGAAGTATAAAAAAAGCCAAACAAAAAGTCACACATTTGATCTCCTCACTCATTCCGAAATAGCTAAAACTAATTTAGACACGCTTCATATGTGATTTTGGGTAAAACTACAAAATGGAACTGTATGTAAAAACTGTTTTGAATATGGTGTTTAATATTTTGAACTCCAAATGAACTTTAAGAAAACGAGAGCCAAACTAACTCTGATACTACTTGTAAACAAGACCAGTTCAATACCAAAATCTTTAATTTCTGGAGAGTAAAATAGGTGTGTACAACAGACACTATAATACCTTCCCTAAATCCCAAAAATAAAAGTAAGGTTGACGTAACGTAACTCATTAACACAATAGCTAAAAATGAGTACGGAGTTTACCTCCATGCTGTGCTTGCTTGATTTAACTCTTCAAGCCTTTCACTTACAAGTAAAACTTTAAAAATGCAAGATGCTATCCATAGAAGGAAAAATGGTACAACTTGTTCCCAATCGAAGTTGCTAGTATATCAAACTTAACTCTCGCAAAAGGGTCTATGAAATTGGGGTGCAACCCATATTCAAATTAATACAGTATTTTCTTTGTAAGTAATCTTCTTCCCCTTTGGAAGCTCCCTTTGTTAAACTACCTTTCTTTAGAGCAAGACATTTCGTATATACGGGTCTTTACCTTCAACTTCAAAGATAATTATCATCAAACACAGCATGTGTTCTCAAGACAACTAAAAAATCTGCAATTCACAACTGAAATTAAGGTAAAATATATGTTACCACTTCAAATAACAAGTTAATTAAACACTGAATAAAAATTAAGTTTCAGACAAAAGTTGCATAATATCAAAGGGAGCATAGTCAGTTCTGTATTATGTTTAAAACGGAAATCTGTTTTATAGTTTACACAGTAGTTGTAGAGCTTGTTGAGATATTTGTAATGAGCAACATAAATTTGAACTCCTTTCAGCCATTACATTAAATGGTAAATTGTGTCACATAATTAATTTTACACAAGTTCTTCCAGATGTGACTGGTATAAAATTGTTTGTGTGTCTTGAGTTTATTTTTAGTACTATGCTGAATTGGGAATGATTAGTTCGTGGTTCACTACTGAATTTTTAACTCAAAGGAATCCAGTTTCTTATAACTCATTGGAAATATTTTGTGAGCTCAACAAGTTTTCTTATTAGAAAATTAGAATGACCTGTGATAATAGAAAAAGATATTTAGTGCATTGTGTGTAACTAAAAATGCCATTCAACATTTACTGTGTTCTCTTTTTCTTCATTTAAGTGTCCAAATAATTATGTAGTTACAAATGTTTAGATACTATACTACCTAGTCAACCCATAAGTTCTGTTACATATGTTTGAGGCTGTACCACACAGAAAATAGAAATTATTTGACAACAAAATGTTCACGGGACTTTATTTTTCTTCCCTGATTTGATATAAGACAATATTTATTCAAAATGGTTTCCTTTTGCTTTGATACAGGCCCGAAGTCTGTTTGGCCAGTCATCTATTGCAGCATGGGCTACTTCCATTGGAATTTAGTTTTTTGTCAAAGCGTGGAATTTCGTTTTCTGTCAAAGCGCGTTTCAAACTTTACAAACTGAGATACCGCTTGTGTCAGATCATGCCCTCTAACACTGACCATAATTTATAGTCCAAGGGGTTCAGGTTGAGACTGCTCGAAGGCCAGTCTAAAGCAACAATAAAGTCAGGAACGTTGTTCCTCAGACACTATGTGGATGTCTTCGCTTTAAGTGCTGGAGCAGAGTCCACCTGTCTTTATTGAACAAATTAGCGGTGAGAGGCTTCATTACTGGCTCAAAGACGGCATCTTGGTTGACTTTGACAGTGGTCTTCACTCCTTTATTGCAAAAATTGAGTTGAGTGATGCCGTCGTAGCTGACACCCCACCAAACCACCACAGATGCTGGATAATGAGAACTCTGCCCTTGTTTGACCCTTCGTTTAGCTTCACGGTAGTTAGAAGCATATATGCGGTCATTTTGGCGATTGAACGATTCTTATACGTTGAAAATTTTCTCATCGGTGAACAGAGGGTTCGTTCGAATATACCTAAAACGGTCAGGGCTTCCTGCGCGAAAATGACGTCATGGTTAACATGGATCGCTCTGGGCACCCTGCTCCCTTCAATTATTAAAAAAACCGAAAAGAGTCACACTGGACGTATCCATCATGGTGGATAGGAAGACGCTAATTATCGGTTTTGTATTGTATGTATATTTTTCGTTATTAAAGAGTATTAAAAGCTATTCATATCATTGACACACCTCTTTATTAGCTTCTTAATTCTCTCTATGAATATATACAAGCGTCGATTAATTTTGTTTTTGTTTACCTACGTAAGCTCAATAACAACACTTAGATCAAGTTGTTTCTCTTCCATCCGCCATGTTGTTTATTTGTGCTCTTCAACAGTGTTTTGTTGGAGCGCCAGGCCCTACCAAAAAGTTCGGGGCTTCAAGGACATGCTCCGAGTTAACCAGGTCTTCGCGCCTCATAATAAAAAAAACGAGGGAGTCGCGACCCAAGTCACCCTCTTTGAATAAAAAAAATGCAAAAGTTGGTTTGGGGCATTTGGGGTGAATAAACTAATGCAGCCAGAATTTTCCTGTGGCCGTTTTGACCGTGCCAACGTAAGAGTGCCTTTGCTTTGAACAGCCGCTTGCGCTTCAGATCATTCGTAAGAAAGTGACCGGTTGTTTTCCAATAACCTTTGAGTTTAAAGTCTTCGTTAATAATTCTACACATTGTTCTTTTTTACATACTCATTTGCCTGGCAAGGAAATCTGCTTGCAACATGGATTCGACAAATGCGCTCCCCAACTGCCTTCACGACTGCTATGATCGAACAGTGTGGACAACCACTTCTAGCTCGGTAAACTATTCCGAGTCTCAGAGTACCGTTTTATCGTACAATAAACAAACATCCGAATACAAATTATTCCAGAAATTGGACCAGGCCATATTGTATAAATTCAGAAAAAAGGACAATATTTCCTTACCTGTGTCCGTTGATGTTGTTATCTCGATATTTTGGCCGGATACCCCTCCAGCCTTCCTCAGGAGTCTATCAGCTTCTCTTTGACTTACATAACTTGTGTTTTCATGTCGGCAAAAAACCAAGCAGAAATAATCCTTGTCATTTTTTTTTTAATATTAAAACCATAAAACACTTAAACCTACTAGTCGGTACATCAAGTAAAGTAGGTTTAAGTGTTTTATGGTTTTAATATTTTTAAAAAAATGACAAGGATTATTTCTGCTTGGTTTTTTGCCGACATGAAAACACAAGGTATGTAAGTCAAAGAGAAGCTGATAGACTCCTGAGGAAGGCTGGAGGGGTATCCGGCCGAAATATCGAGATAACAACATCAACGGACACAGGTAAGGAAATATTGTCCTTTTTTCTGAATTTATATAAAACATCCGAATAATACCTAAACATTTCAAGCTGTTAAAAATCTCGGAAGGTGTCTTACCCAATCAGTGTAATAAAACAACTGCTGCACGTCGCTCTTTCACATCCATTTTGCACTCTACAATTGCACGGGATGAATAAAACACGGCGAGTTATCGACTATGGATTGACTGATGCCTGGCCGCTAGATGGGGGTGCATGCAAGCGGTGTACAGTAGGGTGGAAAATTTGTAACAGAACTTATGGCGAGACTAGGTATAGTATCAGAATGCAAATGATTACTGTAACATTCAGTATAGCTATCCTTTTATATTTCATAGCCACAACTGCTAGTTTTTATTTAAACTTTACCATTAGTCCTGACAGTGCACGCTTTTAAAAAATAGCCCCTTACTATTTCTATTTCCAATACTGACTTCATTTAAAGACATTTTCTTCTCAAAAAATATTCCAATCTATCAAATGTAACTATGGCAATAGTTCACAAACAGTTGGTAAGTGAATTACAATCAAAATCTTTCTTACTTCCTCTTGTAGTTTTTGAGTGCATTGGATTTTATAACTCAAGGTACCACACATAGGCCAGCATCCTATATCTTTTTGTAAAATGAAAAACAAATAAATAAACAATATTTTTTACTTTATTCCAGCACTATAACGGTGCAATATTTCGCCCAGGGGCTTTGTCAAGCACTGTCATGGTTCTCTAGAGCCCGGAAGGCGTCTGGGCAAAATATCACACCATGATAGTGCTGAAATACGGTAAAAAATCTTGTTTATTTTTCATTTTACAAAATTACTTCCTATTCCTTTTTCCGACAATAACTAATCCTATATCTTGTTTATTGCCTTGTTTTATGAGCTTTGCACATCTTACATTTTCATTGAGCACTATGTTTTGTGTGTCTGTGTCCTAGCTGGAACTGGTTTTAGAAAATACAACATCTGTCGGAGAGTTTCAGGGTAGAATGTTAACTTGCTTTTCACCATTTGGATGTTTCTTTAGTTCTTAGTCTACTAAGTCACTTCCTATAAACTGTTCAGATAGCTTGTATCATTATGAAAAGTATCAGTACTTGCTTGTCTCACTCCAGCTTTCTAAAAGTTCATACCTGAACATTTATCTCCAACTTATCTTCAGAAATGTACGCTCTTTCTCTCCGACAACTTAAGAGTTAGTAAGCACGTGTAGCACAGCTGTCTTATTTATGGCAGCTAATTTCACACGAAAGCTGAACTAGCTGCCTATTCAATAAGGCAAAGGCTGAACTAGCTGTCTATTCAAAAATGCTAAGTATTTGCAAGGTTGGACAAGCTGCCATAGTCAGTATGAAGTGGGTTAAATAACATAAAATGATTAGTCGCTCATATCCTGGATGATTCTAGCTGTCCTAATGACTTAAGGAATTAATACACATATGTTACTAAATCAATCAGCTGTTATTTTATGCACTGCAAATAACTGTACCAAAATTTAACCATGCTCTGACTTACTTTGCAGGAAGCTTATAGATATAAGCTTTGCCTTCATCACTCCACACAATTACACGATCGGCAGAAATGAAGTCTCCACCCAACCAGCGTTCCCCACGAGGTGAAATAACGGAACACAAAATCGAGAAGTCACCAGCATCAAATATCTGAAAACATTACAAAAATATTGATTTATCTAGCCATGCATTCACCAGTTTACTAAAGCATACCAAGTACGGTAGTAACACTTAACATAAAAAAAGTTTCATAATTTACAGTGTAAAATTTTACAAAAGTATTTTACTTGATATAATTAGAAATGTATGCTGAGGTTACTCTGAACAATAATTTTAACAAAATGCATTCATAATGAGTGAAACTTAGCATACTCTGCTTATAAATAATTAACATTTAAGCTTTATTTTAACTATTTCAATGCAAAATCAGTTTTGAAACCTTGTCTGATTTTAAATTAAACTGAAAATTTGCTGCCAGACAATTTGACAAAAGAATGCTTGAAAATTTATGCTAGGTTCACTAGAGTTCCAACTTATGCTCTACATTAGCTGGGGAATCAATTCCATGGAAATTTAGAATTTGAAATAATTTCCTGACTAGTGAATTTGTTCAATATAGGTCTATTAGACAACAAATCTGAAACAGGTAGTGACTACATATACTTGCAATATTCAAATATACCTAGGAATGAGGGAAATGGCCCATAACTTACACAGCCATTTAATGCTGCTCCCCTGTACAACATTCAAAATATGAATGTCCAATGTTATTTCATTCTGGTTTTACGCACATATTGAGGCAATGTCCAACTATTTAAGATGATTTTAGAAGTAATATCTACAGGTCCTGAGTTCAAATACAAGTTGGAATGAAATCTCGGTAAAACCAAATATTATTCTTTTTACTATTAAAAATTTGATCTGGTCTGTCACATATCAACAACATAAAAAAAGCATCTCTACATACCTGAAAACTTAATATAAAAGNTCTGAGTTTTTGAAGATCGAATTTAAGAGTTTTTAACATTTTAATGTATGATTCAAGTTGAGCCTCCCTGTTTTCTTATGTTTAGATCTAGTTTAGCTTGACACAAAAACCGTGAAAGCTTAAGACTGAAATGAATAAAAATACTTTATTTTCAATACTCATGTAAAAGCCACAACTAACCTGCCAATATTTTGCACACACAATTAAAACGGTGCGCTGGTTGTACGAGCAGCACGTCATTGTAAGAGCATTAAGGCACCGAATCTGCTTGCTCTCATTTTCAAAGATGGGTTCTGATGCCTTTGTTTCTTGCCCAGTAAGGGTCCACATCTTAACACAGCCAGTCGTTGTAAGTGCAAGAACAACATCATCTACAAGAATGAAGGGTTATACTCAAATAAACTACAATACAAAGGTAGATTACACAATTCTATTGTAGAATCTTTGTCATACACACTGAACTAATCATGCTTGTTTTTAGATGTTTGTCACAAAGGGAGCCAACGAGCACATAATGACAAAGAGTAACAGCCTGATTCAGAATGCATATTTGTCATTTCTTTTGCATTCTGAATCACGCTAATTAATAAATATGTTGCTTATACACAACAACTTTATTCAAACTTTTAACAAGTCTCAGTCTGCCCTTGTAATACACTGCACGAAATGTCTATAGTTCTATGTATATATTTGTAAATATTTTGAAAATGTGTATGAAAATAGTATTATAAATCAGCAAGTTTAATATATAAGGTGCAATGTGAATGTAAACAAAACATCTGATATTCCATTGAGTAGAATTTCTTGACAAAAATGTAAATAAACAGAAACGTTTACATTTAGCTGCAAAATTCGTATAATCCATTAGTCTTACTTCAGTCTGTGAAGTGATGATATGTTCATTCAATACATTATGAAGTTATCATTTATCATCTAGAAAAGTGATTACTTTAACGTTACCGTACATAGTGATTACATTTCTGTAACAATGCCTCGTGGTGTGTTATTAACGCAAGAAGAAAGAATCAAAATCAAGATGTTGACCTTTCAAATCGTGAAATTGCAAGAAAATTAGGTAGATCACATTCTGAGGTTAATAATTTTGTCAATTTGGGCAATTTGTATGGTAAGAATCACTTCACAAAAGGAAACACAAAAATAAATAAAAGACAGAAATCTCTTATTTTAAGTTGTGCATCATCAAAAAATTTGACCACAAATAAAATAAAGGCAAAATTGCTATTGCTATTTGATTATGGTCCCACTGTTATGACATCTCAGGTCTAATGGAGACCCCATCCCTGTCGTAATGACGCTTCAGGATAACTGATTTTGAATTTTGCCACTCAGC
>KZ875539.1:15616-26098 GCA_003456935.1 Machilis hrabei
CATGGCAACACTAAACATATTTTGGCGAAACAAATTTGTATTTGGCGAATGGAGTGGCGAAAGAAAAGGAAAAGCCAGAGCAACCACTGGAATGTGGTCAATGAAGGCTGATATATTCAAAATAAAAATTTTTGCACATAACCACATGTAACCCAAAAATCCAATTGGAAATATTTTCACCCCAGACATATCTAGCAATGTGGTACAAGAAATAAGTGCCATATAATATTAAATTTCATGAATAACGTCCAAAACATGTCCAAATACGTCTCAAACATAAATCATGATTTAGGGTTTCTTTTACCCTAATTAAATGAAGAACACTGTCTTGACTGACATTTAGAATTCAACATTAACCATGCGTTATCCGTCGATGTTAGCAAGCTTCAGCGGCAAGCGATATCCAGTTCCAAGCAAATCACTTTTCCCTTGTTTGATGTACAAGAAGTTGTTTAAAAGTCATTCACTGAACACTGACCTTGGCAACTAAATATGAAAGCACTATTACAAAATTCAAACCTTGTCTTTTAGCAGGACGAAGAACATGGAGGGCACTTATCCAGTCAGGATTCATCTTTGATGCTAAAGAGAATATCACCTCCAAACTGAAAGGATCCATTACTAAAACCTCTGCATAGTAACCATTGCAAAATAAACGGACATCCTCGCCACCAGTCATGTGATATGCCTGGAAGGAAATAGAACAAAGAATGACAACACTGAGAGACATTCATAAAGCACCGGAAATTACACACATATGCATCCACTAAACAGATAAAACCTTTATTTTAATTTGTTATAGCCATTCTAAAATTTGCATCTATAACATTTCTTGTAGTAGGATTTGCACATGAATGAATTCAACACTAACAGTCGCAATGCACAGACTAAAACTCCCATGATGATGGGTATATATGCCACACAAAGAAATTAACCAAGACAGGTTCCTGATATAGGCTACAGTGCCTTTACATAAACATATCACTCTGTAGTACATTCATACTTTAAACTATCTTAAACTTTATAAGGATATGCAGCCTTGAGGGTGTGGTATTTTCAGTTACAATTCTATTTCTCAGGTACAGTAAATTCATTAAAACACTTCCATTATTGCTGTTCTTTCTACCTTATAAAGTAATTTATGTGTTTGTTATATTGATACCAAAGTCAGTGTAATTTACTATTATGTTTTAATCCAACAACATACAGCAGACCTAAACAAATTCAGTCATACCAACTGACAAACTTAAAAATTACAAAGTGAGCGAAATGAAGATTTAATGAATAAAAAATATGACGACATGACATCCTTAAAAGATGCCAGCGGTGACAAATATATAAAATTAAAAACCTCAGTGGCCAAAAACTACCATCTAGTTTCCAACATTATTAAGGAGCAATATATCTTTACCCGGTCTGATACTGATACCACATATCAGACACAGGAAGAATATCGAAAAAACTAATCTAAAGTTGGAGAAACTGATGCATCAACTGTGGAGTCCCTTTACGACACCTCACCTTTGTCAACTTTTCTGCTGACACATTGGTTTACTCTACATAATTCAAATACTGCTGAACAGAAATTCGTCAAGTATACATCTCACAACTTAGTGTGCTCTTTAGGCATCACTTGATAAATACCATTCAATAATTTGAATATAAGTATATTATTTTGCCTCAGGGTAACATATAAATCCCCTCAGAGTTTTAATACAGTAAAGGATATGAATTAAATTATACAAAATGAAAGTCCAGTGAAAAACGTTTGCATTTGTATTCAGTGTTTTACAGTGCTTATAACAATGTTACAATAACTGTCTTTCATTAGACTCACAAGTTCCTGTACAATTTCATCTTTCCATGTTATTTATAATTCAGTTTGCTATACTGGCTATGTAACATCTTACATTTAGCATAACTATCTCATTTTCATAACTGTCTTTACATATCCTTTTTTTCTGGAGCACTGAATCCAGATGTGTAAATCGGCTTTCAACATACAAATCAGACATAAAAACATGAACAAAAGGATATCAACATATAGAAAATGTTACACAGGAAATACTGAACTGATGAAGGGAAATATTACTACACTCTTGTAAATACCAAGACTACAGCACTTATCAACATCGATGGTAAGGAAATTTTAAGTCACTTGACTGCTGTACCACGAACTACGTCTAATATTTAGGACCTATGCTTTCACTAAAATATGTTTTACAAGTCTGGATAGATTCTTACCTGAATACTTGTGTGAACATAGGGTAATTTCACCAGCTCAATGCATTTGCCATCTACTAGATCCCATGTGCACATTTCTCTGAAAGTCAAGATAAAGATAGGGCCTATGTAAATAACCATGCTGTATCTCAAATACACAAATTCAACAAATTGTACTAACAATATTTCGGCAAAAGAGTTTCCAAGATCATTAATGTAGCGACACAGACATTACATGCAGTCAGGAAATGAAAGAAAAATAGACACATGCTGTGCAATACATCAATTACAACTGATATTGATATTCAATAGCTGATATCTTCAATTTGAGATTATAAGGCCCTGCAGTTTGTCCACATTTCATTACTTTGCACAGCACAGCTGATTCCTGATTATTCTATCTTGAAGCAAGATTGATTTCTCAAGATGAATAAAATCATAGAAAATTAAGTCTCAGATACAAATACGTATTTCAAGTTATATAAAAAAAAAGAACCATCATAATTAGTACCATACCTAAAAAAAGATTTACTGTAACCTAATGTTTTTATGCTATAACGAGTNAATTTCCAGTACCTACCCTGCTTCTGAGGAGCTGACCATATAACAGCTTTCTAAAGCAGAACTTGCTGGCGCCAAACACATTACCGAAGCTGTGTGTCCTACCAAAAGGCAGCGGGGTGACATCTGCAAAGCAATCACATGAAGTCAGTAGCACATTGACATTGTTTTATGTGTAACAAATACCATTAACCCTATAAAGACAACTTTGAAATTGCCCTTTTGACATAACTCTATATTTAATTTTATAAAACGAGTAAATATTGACAAAACATGCAAGTTTTATATACCGGTACCAATCTAATCGTCAGATTTTGAACTTTTAAACGAACATATTATTTGTACAGTTAAACTTACTTGCTTGCTATTGGATTATGGTCCCACTTTTATGACATCTCAGGTCTAATGGAGACCCCATCCGTGTCGTAATGACACTTCAGGATAACTGAATTTTGCCACTCAGCCGACACATAGCCGTAGGTGGGATCTTTTACATCGAACACTTATCAATGGGACCCGCCTTTAACGTGCCTTTCGGAACACGCCTACGATCATACCTTAGTGTGGAGTGCTTCACAGGCGGACTCGTAGGATANATCAATGGGACCCGCCTTTAACGTGCCTTTCGGAACACGCCTACGATCATACCTTAGTGTGGAGTGCTTCACAGGCGGACTCGTAGGATAACCCTTTTATACCCAGGGCTAGGAGCCAGCCCCGGGATTTGAACCCGGGACCTCCCGATCAGGAGGCGAGCACTCTAACCACTAGGCCAACCTGTTGGTGTACGGTTAAAATTTGTATAAATATCTTAATAAATGTGTTTCCTTAATTTTCTATGCATTATAAATTAAAATTCTTCTCTCATAATTTTTATAAAAAATAACAACAAATTTAAAAAAAGTAAAATAGCAGTTCATTAGATCACTTTGTTTCAAACATGAAATTCTATTTTTGAAGATCTAGCTTTTTATATTTTATGATTAATGAACAATCTAAAATCTCTAGTATCCTACTGCTTTTTTACGTAAAAAGTTGTTTGTTTACATTTTCATCACAACATTCTTCTGAGTTCAAGCACCCATTTTCGATATCAGAATCATCTATTTCGTATCCAAACTATTTTCGAGATCACTTTCCATTCCCGTTTCAATTTTGTCCTGCGAGGAAAACACATACTCTGCAATGTCCTCATCTCCGACATACTTTTCACGTTTTTGTTCACAACCACATGTTCCACCTTGTCTGCCATGACAGAACTAGAAATAGCTCTTTGAAAAGTGTGAGTTTTCAGATTTCCTTGTGCCTAGCAGAAAATTAGCAGAGACTACGAAAATTCTGTTTAGGATAGGGGAATGTCTGCTAGATGGAATAGTTTCATTTCAAAACCACAAGGGACATCTAATAGGTGAAGAAAAATTAGAACAAAACATCTGCACACATTGAACAAATATGTTCGATTTCCAGTGCGCCAACCAACTCTACTTATTTCTACTCTGATTTTCATTGTGGAACTCAATATTTTGTCTGTAGGACATTACACTTCCTGAGGCCTAGAAGCAAATTAGAAGGAACCAACATATTTAATAAAGAACCCCTTTTCTTGAGATGTTTTAGTAGATAATGACTTTTCAGTCTGTGGAGTTTAATAATAAAGATTTGTGTTGATCTATGTTATACTGACACCACATCACGATGTTATACTGACACCACATCACAATGTTATACTGACACCACATCACGTCATGATGAAGAACAGTATTTACATTTGTTAATGGAGATGTGTGGGAATTGAACCCATGAGTTTAGGTGCAAGAGTTGAGAGATGACTGACTAGTCAGCTCCTCCATTGAGTTTGAGGGCCTAATTACAGTTTAAATAGCTTTAAAATTAAGATTGCAAGTTATTTTAATCTTCACCCAAGGTCTCAGGAAGTGTGATCAGTACAAACAAACTACTGCATTTTTCTGATAAAAATCATTTTTAACAGCATAAAACAAGAATCCTGCAGTTTATTTTATTCTTTCTCCCTTTTTATGCTGACAAACATTTCAACAAAGTAAGACAACCAATGTAACAAAAGGTTTTTTTCTTGATGCCTCATGTAGTGAGGAAGATGTAAAAAAATGTGTGTACAATTTTCAGAAATAGTGCTACTGAGGAAGGTAATACACAATTACCAAAACGTACAGCTTCTAACATAAACTGTCTGTCAAGCAAAACCATGAAATTTGTAATGGACACGAAAACTTACCAACATGAGATTGACACTAGTGCTGTACCACTAAGAAAAACTGATGCAAACTCACAATGCTGAACATTTTCAGGAATAGTTTTACTGATAACGATATTTTGAGACCTTATTTGAGTCTTATCTGTATAGTTTGTCTGCTCTCAGAAGACCATTGCTAATTTTAAAAAGGTACCACTAATTACTCGTAAATGGAGTTCCACAAGGGATTTAGTGTCACTTACAGCTGTTGAGGGGTGGGGAAACTTTTGAAAATTTGTGCTCTTACAGAGTTGCCACTATTTAAACACGTCTTTCACCATGAACTCAGAAGTGTCTTCTCAAGGACACTTACCTTCACTGCAGGAAATAATACCACCTGCAAGCTATTAGCAGATTTTTTCATTTTTAAGACTGGTCTGGTGAGAGACTATATGTATAAAACCCAACGTGTGTATGAATATATGAACGGAGGTACAGTATGTCTGCTTATTTATCAGGACTGGCTGGTCAGATTTAAAAAAAAAATACACACTAGGCGCCTAATCATTTTCTATTGGTCTAACTTAGATTATAGGCATATTTTGTATTGCTGAAAGTACACTGGTCTGATCACAGATCAATTTCTTTTCTCCATATAGCCCAAATCACACGAGCACATTTTTAAGACATTTTTAGTAACACCCATAGTAAAGAGATGTGTATTATCTTCGAGTTCAACAATTTACCATTGATGTTACCAAAAATGTCTTTAAAAATGTGTTCATGTGATGTGGGCTTAAGGAAGCACTGACTTGTACTTTCTATCAAAATACTGAAGCTATAATTGCCTTAGCAACCAGGTACCTGCATTTGCAGAAAAAAGTAATTCATTGCATAGTCACCAGATGGAGTAGTAACATATACGAAGGCTATTTTTTTCAACCTCCGATCGCGCTGCTAAGTAGCCTGCCAAATGGTAGGAGGCAGACCTGCGCACTGGGCGACTGCACAGCTCCCCCACCATAACCTCTGCCGAGCCCAATACATCAGTTAGAGCTCAGCTGCAAGCCCGTTAATATGGCCGCCATGATTGATTCTCCCACCAAGTGTGAGTTGCGTAGCGTTGTTCGTTTTCTCCAAGCAGAAGGGAATAGCGCAGCAGAAATTCATTGCAGAATGAGGCGAGAACACAGTGAAAACTTTATGAGTGATGGTGTCGTGCGAGAATGGTGTAGAAAATGTAAAGATGGCCGAATTGACGTTCATGATGAAGGTGGACAAGGACGCAAGTCTGTCGCTAGTGAAGACATTGTTCAGCGAGTTGACCAAGTGGTTCGAGAGAGAGACGGAGGTTTACCATTGGTGAGTTGTGTGTGGATTTTCCTGAAATTTCAAGGTCATCTCTCTATACGATTGTAACGGAACACCTAGGCTACTGAAAACTTTGTGCCCGTTGGGTTCCCAAAATGCTATCAGAGAACCACAAAACACCGTGAATGGCATCAGCCTTAACCTTTCTCACATGTTATAACGATGAGGGGGAAGAGTTTTTGAAATCAATCGTGACAGGAGATGAAACTTGGATTCATTATGACAATCAAGAAACTAAACAACAATTGCAACAGTGGATGCACACAAACTTCCAGAACAAACCCAAAAAGTTTAAACAAATGTTCAGCAACAGAAGGTCATGGCTACCGTTTTTTGGGTCCAAAAAGGTGTTGCTTGTGGATTTTATGAAACCGTGGACTAGGATCACTGCAACTGTGTATTGTCAGACATTACGTCGACTGCGGAGAGCCATTCAGAACAAAATAAGAGGCATGCTGTCTTCTGGAGTTGTTTTGATTCACGATAACGCACGGCCGCATAGTGCTGCGCAATTTCGATGGGAAGTTTCCGATCACCCGTCATACAGCCCAGACCCGGTGCCGAGTGACTTTCATCTTTTTCGAGAGTTGAAGACATGGCTGGGAGGACAGTGCTTCCGCACCAACGAAGAGCTTCAAGTTTGAGACCTATCTCAACGGGCTGGTGGCAACCTTCTATGAAGAGGGTGTTGGATAACTCGCCCACCGGTATGACAAATGCATCAATCTTCGGGGTGATTATGTCGAAAAGTAGGTTAGATTGTACTTAACTTCTGGTAATAAAAATGTGTTGTTATTCACACTTGTCTTTATTTTATGCCCCATCGGAGGTTGAAAAAAAATAGCCCTCGTAGTACTTCATCACTGATGCAAATTCAAAGACTTTACGGANGTTTACCAAAGAATATTATATCAACTAGAAACATCCGGACATAGGGGAGTATCATGGAGTCCATTTGGTCATAGCGCGGTCACAAGTGACTGGAAGTTTATCCAAGTGATGAAAAGGACTGAAACACACAAAGTGAGAAATAAAAAGATGCAACAAAATGTATCTACCCCATGAACACTTCAAAACCATCATATATGTTGACTATCTCTATGTACGTGTAGTGGTAGTATGCACAAGTCTCGATTTAAATGGTCTCTATGTACGTGTAGTGGTAGTATGCACAAGTCTCGATTTAAATGGTCTCTATGTACGTGTAGTGGTAGTATGCACAAGTCTCGATTTAAATGGTCTCTATGTACGTGTAGTGGTAGTATGCACAAGTCTCGATTTAAATGGTCTCTATGTACGTGTAGTGGTAGTATGCACAAGTCTCGATTTAAATGGTCTCTATGTACGTGTAGTGGTAGTATGCACAAGTCTCGATTTAAATGGTCTCTATGTACGTGTAGTGGTAGTATGCACAAGTCTCGATTTAAATGGTCTCTATGTACGTGTAGTGGTAGTATGCACAAGTCTCGATTTAAATGTTCTTTCTTTACGTGTAGTGGTAGTATGCACAAGTCTCGATTTAAATGTTCTTTCTTTATTATCGCGATAATAATCACCTACCAAACCTAACTTAAAAATTGAATGTCAGCATCCATTTGTTTTTCTTGTTAAAGTAAGTAATGGTAAGATTCTGAGCACGTGTCTGAAGCCGTTCGTTTTGCGAGGATTTCATATAAGTAGATATTGATGTTGCAGTTGGCAGATAAAACCTGTTGTAACACTAACATTAAGGCACAATTTTACAAACTGTTCATTACCATAACTGTACCTTTATAATTCCAAAACTATTCAATGGCTATTAGCTGAGATCATTTTATATAAGACAAATGTATTTATACCCTACCTTGAACTAAGGTTCAAAACCTAAATCTTTAAATTTAATTACTGCTACATTGCCTCTCCTAATAACAAACTGTTGCTGAGCAAAAATAATTTTACATTACCTTACTGAACCCATCCCAGAAGTCTGTTGATATATTTTGAATACACCCTGTATAGTCTGAATTGGTGAAAATAAACAATGTAAATAACATAACATTAATCAAACTTGACATCTGAATCATTAAGTATACAACATTCAAAAACTTCTACACATAACACCAGTGTTTATTTAACCTATTTTCAATGTTGTTAATAATTTAGGAAGCAGAAAATTACAAAAATTAAAAAACCTAAGAATTTAAAAACAAAATCCTATTTTTTTATTTTTGAACAACAGTGTAAACTGATAATATCAATAGTACATTAAACAAAACAAAAAGTACAATTAAAAATGGATTCTGAAGAAATAACCGTGACACTAATACCCATCATTCAGAATAATGGTAACATTTACAAGTTACAACAGAGTTTCTTGGAAAAATCTGTATGTGCAATTTATATGAAAGTTGAATTCCACAAAATTCTCAGCCAATTCTTTTACAATTTGCTTTGTATATTTTTCCATTAGAATAAATGTTGGAGACAGAAAGATTCATGNCAGCCAATCAGACCACACCACCTGTGCACTCCTTTGTTTAACTATTTTAGTTGTCTTCCCTGGTACATGCCGTAAGACCACAAACAAAACTTTAAACTTCCGCATAAATAACATCGTACGAGTNGAACTTAAGAGCTCATACAAATAGTACATGCTGTATCTCATGACCGTTTCTCATAAATGTTAATGTGAAAGATGGGCACAAGTATTTTAACAGTTGACTGAGAATATATGTGCCCCTTCCTGACATATTCTGGTAAGATTTGATTTCATTTCTTCACTTTCTTTCTCTTCAGTTGTTTTTCAAAGAGAATGTATGTAGCAGTTCTTTGCCCTTGGTGGTTGAAGGTGGTAAACAAGACAAACAAAAATCAAACAGAGACCAAACCAAGGAGGAAAAATAAGAATGCACTGGAAGATATCGATGCAACAAGCAAAAATGATACTGTCTTGTATAATAAAAGGCAATAACAATTACAAAAAAAAAAACATCAACAGTTTGCAGACCATTGGTGAGGTCATGAGAATTACAAGGAAAAAAAATAATTATACATGGAGACCACCATTGTTGTTCGTTTGTTCTGTCACCCGACTCAGTTTGTAATTAAATGGCAACACGCTTTCTTTCTAAATAATACATTTCTATGAATCTTGGTGCTAATTTCTTTAATACATTAACATTTTCTATCTTCATATACGTATCTGTTAGCACCTAACTGTTANNTTTTTTATATTTCTNNCAATGCAATAGTGTACNCACCTTTAAGGTCTGTGGATCCACATCCCACAAACATATCTGGCCATCGTGACATCCTGTAGCAAGTGACTTCTGATCCTTCGACAAATGAATGCAGGATATACAATGAGTTGGAGGATACTTTCCCCACATAACCACTGGAACTACCAGATTTGAGGAGGCAGCCATCTTGGTTCAGCTTCTGCAACACAAACAGAAATAAAACTAACAACTGCAATATATCTGTACTACACCTTATACGTATTTTATTAAATGTAGGCCCTATATGTTATAATGTTAGCTTGATTTGGTCAGGACAAGATTATTCTGGAAGTCAATGATGTAACTCCATCACAGCTTTATTCATGTATGGAACAGAAGGCAACCACTTCCACTATTTTTGGGGGGTGTATGATTATAAAGCCATTAAATTACATAATCAGCTCCAATTTTTGTTGTACAGCACTAGGTTGAAATGTTTTTTAACTAATATTGTTAATTTCAGTCTTCAGGTTGAATAATCACGGGTTGTATTATTGTTGATTACCGGTATTTTGGGGATGTTATCCAAGTTTTAAGTTAATGTCTGTGGGTTCATATAGGCCCTATGGTGACGATACATTCGTTATTTGGTCAAACGGAATGGATGGTTTGAAAAAATTCCACGAACATCTTAACTCTCAATACGTGAAAATACAATTTACTATGGAAGTTGAAATAGAACAATAAATCTCATTTCTAAATGTTCTATTGCAATTGCTATTGGATTATGGTCCCACTGTTATGACATCTCAGGTCTAATGGAGACCCCATCCGCATCGTAATGACGCTTCAGGATAACTGAATTTTGAATTTTGCCACTCAGTCGACACATAGCCGGAGGTGGGATCTTTTGCATCG
>KZ875544.1:9099-27813 GCA_003456935.1 Machilis hrabei
AGAATTTAAAAATAAATACAAATTCTAAAAACAAGATGTGGAACGCATAATCAATTTGGTAAATGTGGATGAGAGGCCAACAAGACGTGGATTGCCAGTACGAAAGGAATTGCAGATTAGTACAATCTCGTTTACGTTTACATTATAATAATAATAACAACATTATGATAAATAAAGATAAGGATGTACCAAATTCTTATTTAATTAATCCAGGAACTGCCAAAAGCCGATATAATCGGCTGAATGCGGTTTAAAAATGGTAGGCCTAGCAGGCAATTAGTTTCTGTATTCTGTTGAAAGTTCATCAGTTTCTCAAAAGATGACAGCACGAGATACACTTCACTGATATTTACTGCCGCCTACAGCTGATGTTGTGTACTTTATCTAAAGAGTTTTGAATATAGTATCGCATTTGTTTCATTTCCTGTGTCAGACCGGTTACTGCGCATACGTTAAGTGTTTGGCAACACTGTACGATATCCAAACTCGTTCTAAATTGAAACTAAGTTAGATACAGTCGCTGATTGCACTCTGAATACGCCAAAGTTGGAAGCTGTTAGATAAACTTTAAAATTACTCTAAGTTAGAAAGTATTTAAATTCTCACTAGCAGTGGACTAAGAATACGGGCCTATATGATCAAAGACATATAGAAAGGACATTTAAAACACTTATTGTAATTTAGATCAAAATGTTTATAATTTCTTGGCGTTAAGAACCGATATAAGGTTCTTTATTTTTATGCAAATAATTTAGTACATAAATTCATACTAATCACACCACACCAATTGAACCAACTTGTATATGCATGTCTTTGTGCAGACAGATTTGACTGGTGTTAAAAGCCTTCATTTGATGCCAGTACTACTTTTTAGTGTTTATTATACTCCTTTACATGTAACTCTAAATGTTTTAAAACATTGTTTTGTTTAAGTATTTCATAATAGAGAATTATAATTGTTTACTGATGCATGTGGTAACTCGGTTTTTACACAAATACTATAGTAAATGTTAAAGAATAGCACTCTCGGCTTCAATACACAATGTAGATCGTGTGTGAATCACACGAGTAGTTCGATTTAGTTCGTTATCTTTGTCCTTGGTGAGTGCTGCAGCGTTAAAATGTGATCGAACTATGCGTGTTGTGTTTCCACCCTTCCCTCGTGAATCAGTGCTTTCACCCACCCCACACACACAATACTCTGAAGGGTTCAGGTCTGGAGGTCTTGGTGGCCAATCAATGTTTTGGTTTTCAGCATCTTCTCAACCACTCCATCGCCCAGGGATGAACTACAGCAGGCAGTTATATCTCCGCAGCCGTTCAGAATTGTATCCATGTTTATAAGGATTTTTTTAAACTGAGACATACCTCTGCTATTAGTTTTCAAAGTTATGACCTGTCGTCACCACTCACCATTTGTAAGATGTGTGATTCACTTTATGTATGGCACTCAACGGTTAGAGGGATAAGAAAGAAGGGAAAGCACAATAGATCTCAAAAGTCGCAGTGCTACGGTGCTTTTAATCCAACCCCTATTATTACTTTCAAATTAGGCACGTAATTGACAGAAGTTTCAATAAATGTTTTACCTATAAGATAACGGAAGTAAGAAAGCCTGCTACATTTTCCGTATTTAACTATGTTTGGTAGTAGACTACTTATCACAAATGTAACGAGACTCATGATGTCACGCAGTTTTCCTCCAGCTGACTCTTAGTACTGATATTCGTTTTCAGGCTATTTAGCCTAATAAATTGAAAGATGCTCATAGTTTAACTAGTTAAAGCTCTGATTGGGGACATAATTTTGTAGTATGCCGAGTGATCTCAGCCATGGATCGTAGGCACGAACTTGGTGATAACATAAGTCCTGGCAATTAATAATGAATTAGTTATTAATGGTGATGTTACCATAGATATTATTAATTTGTCAACAAGAGTTCCTTAATGTTCATAGGTTCTGGGTTTTAACTCTGATTTTAGTCAGGTCTATCAGTAAGCTCTGAACGTCTTTCTAACAGCATGTAATATATTTCAGTTGAAAAAAAATGTTTGAAAAGCAATGTTATCATGTTACATGTAGTTTACGGGTTTTACAAACATCTAAAAACAATGTTTTGGCCAAACCGTAAACAAATTACCGGGTCACATTGCTCAAAATGTAAGCTTCGGACGCAAAAACGTCACTGTAGCCTACCTTTTTACGTCAGACGTGAAGTAGGAATCGATTTTTGGAGTCTATGGTTCATTTTTTTGTCACTGCGTATATGATACTCCTAACAAATTGCTCAGAACCTAAGGCTACTCATTTTTAAGTATAATATGTAAGGATTGAAAACTACAAAATACATCAATTAGGTATACCAAAGTCTTAATTTAAGCTTTAAGACATATTTGCGACGCTTCATAAATACACAAAATGGCGTCATGCATTTCAGTCCTACATGTTTTAATTATATTTTATGTATTTGAAACACATTTCTTCTTGCATCAGTCAATATATCATACTTCTTGACATCAAACAAATGTGTTTACCATTCAATTTCCTGGCAATTCTGTCCCACAGTACCAATGCAGTGACAACCAGAAATATTATTTTAATTACATAAAATCAATTCAAATGTCATTAAAAGCAATGTGAATAATTTGTCGAATTACGTAATCAGTAACAGAAAATAATTAGTGGCTTGAAACCATTCAAACACAGTAGCAAAGTTTATACAGCATCCCGATGAATTTTAAATCGTTTTGTGTCCTATTCTAAAAGTTTACATCCTGAAACCCTGAATATTATAATGTTTCAATTTTTGCAGATGTAGTATAGAATTACACAGTCCGACAATTATATAATGAGACTGATTTTATTTTGACCAAGATACAAACGCCATCTATGAAGCAATGTATGTCATCCATATGGCCAATCTTCATGTATAATCTGGCAACACCGCAACGCCCCACGCTAAGCACGACGGGAAATACGACGTCATGTTAAGTAAGGGTACTGACATAATCAATATTCATAAGCTCCTCCACTGCTACTTTCCTCCGTTGACTGAAATGGGAATAGGAAGAGTATAGACGGCCCCTGTCCGTTCACCGGAGGCACGTTACTGGCAGTTTGTCCGTCCAGAACTAACATCAACTGCACGCAACTGCTGGTCTTCCAGCAGTGGATCATACCGGGGCCTCGACCCCAGCGTCTCCAAAAATTTAGTAACTACCTTACTGGGCTTCCAGTAGGGGTCGGAACTACAAGGTTGGCAACGCCCGTCCATGTTAGTATCTACTCACCAACTTGAGGGTAGCCAGCATATCATACCCAAATTTGGTCGCACCTTTACTGCCGGGCTTCCGGAAACAGATCCAGTAAGGCCTCCACCGCGTATGAATTGCTTTACCTACCACGATAGCAACCTCAACTGTATGCAACTGCTGGTCTTCCGGCAGTGGATGATACCGGGGCACTAGACCCCAGCGTCCCCCAAAATTAAGTAACTACCTTACTGGGCTTCCAGTAGGGTCGGAACTACAAGGTTGGCAACGCTCGCTGTGGCTACATCGGACACATGGTAGGGTCCATGCTGCTGCTCATCCTTCCTTCTCTGGGCTGGAGACTTCTTCAGGAGCTCTGTGCAGGCTTGCGCCTAGCCGAAAACTGATTTTACACTGGCAGCGACCTCCCTTTTAAATGGTTTTGAGTGGGTGGTGGGTGGTGGGTGGCTTTGGAGGGTGTTGGGTGGTGACGTCAAAGACCAATTATTTATTTCTAGAAGGTCCTCGAAAGATCGAGATGCCTCTGGGCCCCCTTTTCCCGGAAGTCACTCCCTCTATTTCCTTTCCGGTCGGCTTTGAAGTGGAGATTCTGAGCTTCGCAGAGAGGTGAAGATGGGTAAAAGAGGGGGCCTTATTGCCGGCCATCTGTCGTTAGTTCGCTGGGGTAGCGGGAATTGCACCTTCCTTATGGGGCTCGTTTCACTTCCAACTGCCCTGACAACTTAGACCACTTACACTCTACCAACCTTTGCTAATAATCAGAACCAGTTGAAGCTCTTTCCAGCTCGTCATCTTCTGCACATTCACTCCTCCCATTTAAAATACATTGACGGGGCTACCACATTTGGAGAGAGAAAATGGATAAAGATCTTTCCTTTTCTTGAACAGTACAATTAGTGTTTGTAGAGCCTACCGTTTCAATAAGAACCCGTCAAAATCAACCTATTAACTTAAGCTACCGCTAACTACATCTGCTAGAAACGACTACTAATACACAATACACAGGCAGAAAGAAAACATCCCGCCAATAACTACACACCTAAAATAGATTAACTAAATAAACGCATGCGCAACATCTAACCTCTACTTAGAATAGACCTATTTAAATAACCAGCATAATCAACACTAAAAATACAGGCCACTACGATACCGCTATTACACACTACAGAAATACACATTAAATAAGATACGTCTTAACTTACCCACCTACATGTCAACACGCTAAATAGGGAACAGTAGCTCAACATACCCCCAAAAAGTACACCTCTGAGACCTGCCTTGATTATCACNCAACCTAGTGTGACAATGCTTCACTTCCCTAAATCTATCAGCTTAACACGCCTTGAAATATGTTCATATTTTGTTACCCTGAAAATGTTGTTCATCTGATTTAATAATTACCTGATTAGTAATAACAAATATATTTCAAAAACATATATTTAATTACCACAACTGCGTATCATGCAAAACAATATATTAAGCAGATTGATGGTAAGTAGCGACGACGTGTCGCTACAATACAATTACAAACCTGAGTCCTGTGTGTGAAGCTGGCCTGACCCAAGTGTGCACAATGAATATCGTACTAATGGAACAATTGTACGCTCGAATGATCTCACTTGTAACAATTGTAAGTAATTATGTATCCCTGAAGTTCAAGTTTTTAAATGGGTCAGATCAAAATAGCGCCAGCCTGACCCAATCACGTACAATTACTTATACCATGCTCAACTAATTGTACGAAATAGTGCAGACACCTAAATTAATTGTATGCTGTCCAATAGCCCTATTTAAGCTATTCTTATTGGGTAACGTCAAAATAACGCTGCCTGACCCATAGCCGTAATGCGAGTCGAACCAATGTCACTATACTAACCTCGAATTGTAGTTTCGATTGGTACCGTCCAGATTAATTGTAGGAATTGCAGAACAGCTCTGAAACCGCTTTCTAAGATGTCTCTCCGTAAGGGATCTCTACAATTACAAAACAGATGCCAGCCTGACCCGTGAGCAAAAAATTATTTATTCTATGCTGAACTAATTGTACGACAGAGTGCAGTACAGCCACCCAAAATAATTGTACCCTGTTCAGTAATTATATAAAGGTCTTTCAAGGCGGGTAAGGCCAAAATAAATCCGTCTGATCCATTCACTTACAATAATTTATTCCGTCCTCAACTAATTGTACGCCATTGTACAGTTACCCTAATTAATTGTACGCTGTTCAGTAGCTTTATATCAGCCGTTCTTGGCTGATAAGACTACAGCAACCCAAAATATTGTAGGGCTGTCTTGGCGGGAAGGCCTAATAACGCTGCTGAACCAATCACGTGCAATTATTTATTCGGTGCTCAACTAGTTGTTAACTTATTGTACGATATTATACAACCACCCAAATTAGGATAGCCTATATAAATGTGTACAATTGTTGAAAGTGTGGTCATTCGAGAGTATAATTAGTGTACAATTTTCCCGTTTGTATGAAATTAATTGTACGCACTTGGGCCAGACCAGCTTCACGGACATGCCGGTGTCAGGTTCAATTGAGAGTCTTAAGCTATTGTCTTATCTTGCTTTCAGAGCAGCGTATCACTTCTTTTTAACTTTACGATGTCTTGACTTGGCTTTATAAACGCTGTCACGCATCTCGACAGATAATGATAGGAGGCCTAAGTGTGTGCTGAGCATTGTAGACGAAATGCAATTGGCTGTAATTGAGTAATTGCTGGCTCAAATTACGGCAGACTGAGGCGACTGCACAGGAAACCTGAAAGGCAAGAAGACTAGAAACTTCTTTTCTTTTCAGCTCCAAATGGTGATGCGCTCCTGCAATCACCGGTGCTTTACTCGCAGAAAACAAATTAGACTGCCTCGAAATGAGCGGTGTGGGAAATCCAAAGAGAATAGAAATGGAGCTGCGTCACGCTCTATTCTCCACTTTCAGAAATATTCCCTAAAACGTATTCTTGGAAATGAAGAAAAAATTCTTCCAAAAGTGGTAAGACACAAATAATTGAGCTTCTGCAGATGACGCGATGTTGAAGCTAATCGACCATACACTTCCATTTTAGATGCGTTACAAAGTAGGAAATTGGAGTAAGACAAATTAAGCTATCATAAGCTTAAGATGACAATCAATTAATTATTGAACTGAGGAATTGCTGATACAGGACAATTTTGTACTAAAAGCTGTGTTTGTAAAGCAACAATGATGCCAATACCACTCACGTGCAACTTGAAAACAGACACAGAACAAATACTGTAGGCTACCTAGATAAAGATAAAGTGCTACTTATTTAATTAGTACCACCAACAGGATTTCTCCCAATTACAGATGATATAATTAGACAATAAACTATAACACACATACTCAAATAAACATAGACCCTATGTCATTTACAAAACAATTATACGAAGAGGAAGAAGAAGGAAGAAAGAGAAATGAAATGATAGATACTGTACACATACAAGAACATTATGTCAGCAGTCAAATCATAGACATAAAGTAGGATTACATGTAAATATACCAACACAACAGTAGAGTAGTTGACACACCAAGATAAACTTTATAAATTACAGAAGAAGCATTGTCATAGTAGACTTAAACGTTTTATATTTCATATTAAAAATATCAAAATATATGCTGAATGTATCGTACAACTTAAATATTCGGTTTAGCGGTGAATCTTCGTGATTTTTTGTTCGCACTGTTTTTCTGTTGTTTGACATCTACATTGAAAAGACGGAACATGAAACCGTACAAGTGATAAGGTATTACAATCATCAATTATTCCATTAAGTAATTTAAAAAGATGTAGTAGGCTTGCAGTTCGTCTTCTGTTAACCAATGATTCCATACAAAATATGGATAAAAGATTATTGTACGGAACCATAAAAGTGTATGTGCCCAACATTAGATGATAATAAAGAAATCGCAGAAACTTATTTTTATTTCTTTCTAATATTATTGTATATTTCTGGTAATATGGACACCAAATGATGGAGGCATACTCAAGTCGAGATCTGACTAAAGAGCAATACAGGAGTTTGAGTGTGTCTGGATTTTTGAAAACTCTTGTCACTCTCATGATCAAACAGAGTCTCGAGTACATCTCTTTCATAATCGATAGAATGTGAATATTAAAAGCCAACTTTTGATCAAACAAAATACCTAAGTCTTTCGTCATCCCTTCTCGTATCCTAACTAGTTTACATTTACCCATGTAGCAATCACATTGTACTAATTCGTCGTTTCGGCCGAAAGTCGTTACGGAACACTTCTTTATGATGAAGTTTAAGCCATTATTTTTACTCCATTTTCATACACTGTCAATATCCTGCGTTATAGAAGCACAATCATTGCTGCATTTAACAGTCTTGTAGAGTTTTAAATCATCTGCATATAATAACTCACAGTTATCAATACAGTCACCAATATCATTAATAAGAATCATAAATAGCAGTTGACCAAGATTGCCTCCAGGTTCAGGCCACTGTATTTGGCAGCCAGCCTGTGTAACACTGTTTCTGACGGGTACCCTCAACCGATCCGATAATGAAACCATGAGTCTGACAGATCCACTGCTACATTATCCCAAGAGAACCAGTACATCCGAAACCGGAAACCTCAGCCAGACATCCAAACATAAAGCAAGTCCATTTCAGGATGCCTTTAGCTCGATGTGGTGGTATTGCACCGGGTGACAGGCAAGATGTCTGACTACCACCTAAAAAAAAAAAACTGAAATAAAACCTGAACTAAGAATGGCTAAAACTAGGTTTAGACAAAGGTTTGTTGCTCCTGTGGACAAAGTATAAATTGTATAAAATTGGTTGCAGCACGACGATTACACTCTTCCTCGTGCTTTTTTCTGTTCTTCTTGGCGTTTCCTCTTGTCAAACGTTATTGTGGCCAGAGAAAGTTAAGCAAATCCTTCGAGTTAAAATATATCAGCCATGGCAATAGAGTTCCCAAACTAGTGTTGCAGCACAAAAAAAAAAAGCTGTGAAAAAATTATGTACACTAGAACGATTATCCGAAATAAAGGGGGGGGGGGTCCTGAACCATTTTTGGATAAGAGAAATTTCGGATAATCCGAAAAAATTAAATTTTTAGAGTAAAGTTGCACACAAAAAAATACAACACTTATCCAAAAACACGTTTAAATATTGCTAAACTAGAATACTGACAGTGAAATACGTACATCATTTACGAGTACTATATGTATTGAGTTACTAACTGCTTTGAAAACAGAACAACGAGTGTGCAGCTACTTTTATGCTAAAGTCAAATGCGGTGCCACCCCTACTGTCAAATTCACGATTGTGCAAGTAGTTCATTTAAAACTAAATTAACGCCCAGTATCCCAGGCATTAATGTTTGTTATAAAAGTTTCAGTGATTAATATCCAATACAGCTGCGTGTATCTCAGTAATATGAACAATAGAAGACGAAATTGAATGTAGACCTGTTATAATTTTCGTTTTCGTTCCTGGCATTATCACAGCCAGAGTCGAGATACGTAAAGGTCTCCATTAAGGGGCAGATAATAAGAACATCGTAACGACTGTGTTCAGTCTCTCACGGTTTAGCTCAGTATTTGTTCGGGTGACGATGGAAATCTTTTGACAATGCCCTATTTATATGGATGATATATAATGATTCTCTTTCTGGCAGTATTTTGCAAAAGTGAAAATGCGTTCCTACAAACCCAGGGTCGTTCCAGTCGTTTGTCGGGATTTCGTCGGACGAATAGAAGACCCGAGAAGCGGAAGGAAAAGGATAACGAGGAGCCGTTGACTCCATCCATCTCTGTCACACCCCCATTGTACTGATTTCTATGGTGTCAGCCATTTCACTGATAAGGTCCCACCGGCTGTACTGATGCTGCTATACACTACAACCAGCGTCATAGCCACCACCTTTCATTGACAATACACATCTTATCTTGCGTCTGATAAGAAAGGGATGTACTTTCAACAAAGAATACTTCACCGTTCGATCTCAATAAAAGCAAGGATAACACAATGGACTGTAAAGTAGACACTGTCAAGGTAATGTGCTAAAATAAAATAATAATAAAAAATAGTAGCAATGATAAGACATCGTTTATCAGAAGTTTTCGTACCACCGGATATATTCCANGGAATTTGCATATTCAATTTTGTTATGTTAATCTATTTACTGAGAAATGATTTTCCCCCAATATCAAATTAATTACGTGTGTGAACTGGGCACCACCAAATTCATATATCAATTTGAAATGTATACATCGGTTAGTGCTACGTTAGTGCTGTTTAGTGCTTGAAAATTAGTGTTAGTGCTCTAATGAGGTCTAGTTAATTAGAGATAATTAATGGTGGTGCCAGGTTCACGTGAACCAGGTACCACCAACTTAGTAAATATTAATATTAAAGGTTGTGCCTATACCAATCGTTAGTGCTACGTTAATGCAGGCTAGTGCTCCAATTTCATTGTTTAATCAGTAACGGTTCAGGAGTAGTAATTAATTAAATATATCAGAATGTGAACCTGACACCACCAAGTTAGCAAATATGATGATCCTCGGTAACTTTTGCTGACATACGTATTTTCCCACACGTAGTGATATACTGGGTAGACTAATCAATATAGTGTTTGTTTTACAATACTTTGTATTTTTAGAGGACTCACTTGAAATGTGGGCATCCTAAAAACAAAATGCATACAACAAACAGAGTCATTTCCTTCTGATTCTGAATGGTAATTACAATATTTTGATGTACGGGTTTATATACAGTATTGTAATTATGTACTACCTTGAACGAATGTTTCTCTTCTGTACACTGGAATTGGTTTTATTATGTTGTTTATTATGTGTATCAAGTTAATAGTAATTTCTGCATGTGCATAACCTAATTCAGCACAATATTAAAATAATAACGTTTCCTTTATTTTATAACAGTGATGTGTTTTGACAACATCAAATTTGATGTTAAAAATAATGTTATATTTTCTTTATTGTTTGTTTCATGAATTTGGAGCTTGATTAAAAATGTCTTTAATTAATATATTTACAAATGCGCAGCTAAACTTATACTTGGTGTTTAATTTGTTAACCTAATAGTATAAGCACTTTTTCTATAACATTTCCCTTAAATGTTTTTTCACAAATTGAGATTGAGGGTATGCATTTGGTTTCTCTGTCTTTCTGTCATCATCGCCTCGTAATGCCGATAACTTTTGTATTTACAAAACGATCATCAGACTTTAAAAAAACAAACTTGTGGCTAAATCTACAAATATTAGCAAATACGTAACATTACAAGCTGTTAAATAATATTGAAATGATAAACTAAAAAAAAAGTTAAACCGTTAACGGAAATGTAAGAAATAACTATGGCTACACCCAGATCAGTTACACTAACGATCAGTATGAGTTCAACTTGTAATATTATTGTTTTCTAATTTGGTGGTGTCAGGTTCATATACCAACATATTGTAATTAATTCTAACTCCTAAACCGTAACTGATGAAACAGTGAAATTTGATCACTAAACTGCACTAACATAGCACTAACGATCAGTATTAGCTCAACTTTTAATAATAATATTTGCTAACTTGGTGGTGCCAGGTTCACATCCCAACATATTTGAATTAATTCTAACTCCTGAACCGTAACTGATGAAACAATGAAATTTGAGCACTAACCTGCACTAACGTAGTACTAACGAGTGGTATAAGCGCAACCTTTAATATTAATATTTACTAAGTTGGTGGTGCCATGTTCACGTAAACCTGGCACCACCATTAATTATCTCTAATTAACTAGTCCTCATTAGAGCACTAACGCTAATTTCCAAGCATTAAACAGCACTAACGTAGCACTAACCGATGTATAGATGTCAAATTGATATTTGAATTTGGTGGTGCCAAGTTCACACACGTTATCAAATACAGAATATATCTAGATGTAGTACTAAATAAGGAATTAGAATAACGACTTCACACTCGTCAAAATGGCACACATCACATACAAATGCAAAATATGGCACTTGACACACTATCATTGATTACTTCGATCCTCTCACGACCGCCGTACAATGAATCGCACTGTCACTCCCAGCTGTGATCCTAATTTTCTTGTAGGGACTTTGGCTTTACGTAGGTACATTTACATTATATTTAGAGATTAGGGCCATGTGCAGTGGTATGTGGTCAAGAGAATGTATTTTATAGATATCCGGTGAAAAGATTATTCCATATTACAGGGTTCGTGTAATAACTTTGATAGTAGATACGCTTTTATTGCTACAGCTGCTGTAGTTAGAAATGCGACTATTAAGTTCATACAGTGCAATGGCAACCATAAAGATGTGGGGCGTCTTTTTATAAAAGTGACAGAAATGTTTAAGGTAAAAGAAGTACATATAACGTCATTTGCACCTTACCCTGTTGAACGCTTCAGCTTACAATGGATCCACTGGGGCCCATTGGCAGCTCTTGGACAGCTTATCAACCTGTGTATACGCTTATATATTGTCCATTATATATGGTACAGTGTACTTTTGTGTTAAACCGATACAACGATTATCCCATTTACGTTAGTATCCATGGGGCAATTGAGTTTTCTGCCCTAAATCATCTCAATCTTGATCATGATTTTTTAAAGAAATGATGCAAAAGCTATCGACGGGATATTGAACATTATCATCATCTTATGCCTCATCGATGATATTCACTTTAAAATCTTTGGTTTGTTTGTTAACAGAAACAGTATATTTAATCGACCTGCATATATAACAAGTACAATGGAGGAACAGTCAAGGTATTTTAAGAAAAACGATGTTGTGGTGAAATATGCATTAAAGTCAACACAATTGTGAGTTTATATTTTTTATCATAAGTTAGCTACCCCATGACCTACCTCTCCGCCTTCGATTTTTAGTATGTTAGCAGTACATTGGCGTACTAGTTTTTAAATCTGCAGAGCTTTCAGTTATTTTTCGTAGCCTTGGCTTTTGCCAGGTGGGTCTATCCCGCAGCTCAAGATAAAGTGCAGGATTCGTAGAGACGTAAAGAAACATGTCCAATCTCTTTTTCTAAAAGACCCCCAGCTATTCATTTGTTCGTGTGATAGCAGGGACATTCAAGAAAGGGATTTACCTCTGGATTTGCGCCAAAGAAACCTAATGGGTCAGCTTGTAGCCACAAGAGAACATTTTTAACTGACGACACCGTCTTACACCTTAGTTTTTGCTCAGAGTTGGCTACGAGTTAAACCTTTACAAACGAAAGAGAATTTTCGGGTAAGCGCAACAGAACTGTCTCGATACGTATTTTTGCATGAGCATTTTCAGTACTAACAAGGGAACTTTCTCCGCTGGTTATAAAAGTGTCAAACGAAAACTAGTGTACTGTAAAGTTCGAGCTGTAAAAGTAATTATGATCAAGGAAAAAAATGGAAATGGCCAATAGGCTAATTAATTACTAGAGTATATTAAAGAGTTCCAAAGGTAAGTCCTCACACAAACAATTGATGTCGAGACCAGTTTGGTGGTCCAAAGATAATGCGTACACATCACAAGTAAAACGTTGGTGGTCCGATACCAGGATAGGCCACATACATTTTATTTTCCATCTGTATTAAAAAAAATAATACGAGTTTAATTCAACAATACATTCACATACTATTCAGCCTGTAGTTATAAGAGCAGGCATATTTTTGCGGAAAATATTTATTTGTTTAAAAGAGCCAAAATTATACTTCGGTTTGGACATTTTTAAAGAAATTAACAAACCATCACAACCGTGAAGTAATCTTGTGGTTCGATGTTTAAGTTCTTGTAAAATGACAAAGCTTTTATTTGAGGAATTTTTAACAGAAATTATTAAACCAGAAATCCCAACAAAATTTATTTTACTTCAAGACAAGAATATTCCGATGTGTTAATAAAGTATTTGGTGGAATGCTNATTGTAATGTCCTGACCATTCCTCCCTAAACTAATGGTAGTATTCAATTACTGGCTGTTTATTTTTTCAGACATTACAAATTGTATGTAAAGCGAATATCGAAGTACGTTAATTTGCATGGTTGTAAATTTGCGTTGCACTTAAACAATAATATTATCATAGCTAATTCTTTTGTTTTCAATCAATTTTCATCAAAGAAATTTTGAAAATATTATCAAATATGCTTGGTATAAATCTAGTTACTTAAAAGAACGCCCTCCCGAGTTTCAATCTGTGAAAGCAATGATATTTCATAATATGTGGTCAAATTGTTCGGCACCAAATTTTATTTACTTTGCGTTTGGAAGTGGCTTACATTGTGAACAGTCCTTTTGTTTCTATCATAATTACGCTACAATACTCAAAACCCTTAAACGACGTAGCTTGAAATATTTCAACATAACTTTACTTTCTTTTAATAAAAAAAAAAATTGTGCTTAATTCTGGTTTCAAACCATAAACTTCTTCCTTACGCGGCGCACGCTTTACCTCTGGACCATCAAGCTGGTATCGACACGTGAGGACTTACGTTTGGAACAATACTCTTTAATTGGCTCTAGTAATAAGCCTATTGGATAATTTGCATTTTTTTCCCTTGAGCTCAAACTTTACAGTGCACTAGTTTTCGTCTGACACTTTTTAAACCAGCGGAGAAAGTTCCCTTGTAAGACACGTATGTATAATATCTTGAAATTTCTACGATTAACTCAAATTTACTTAAAGCGTGTGAGGTGTAAGAAAATTTAATTTTTGTATTTATCTGGTTGCTGTGTTAGAACACTGTACGCAGTTTCAGTGACACTAAATATATAAAATCTAAAGTATGTACATTACTAACATTTTTACAAAAATAAATGGATATTTACAATTAATATTCTTTATGAAACAACTCACACGCTTTATTCTAGTGGCATTAAAATATGAATAATGTTCTCAAAATAGTTTTTCCGCTAGACTCCAAAAATAATTCATGACATAGGGAATACCTTGAGTAGTTCTTCAAATATAATACCCTCCAGACTGGTATAACTAACCCCAGCAAACTTAAGTGATTGATTACAAACTATCCTCACGTTAGTGAGTAATTNATAGGAGCAAACCGGAATTTTAAAAATCTATCATTACAATAGATTCTTGTGACTAATTATCAATTCAAAGATTTATTACCTATAAAATAACTGTTCAAGGTGTTTCGTAACACGTGTGTAAAATTTCAAGGACACAATCAGGACCCAAAAATAAAAAATTGCTTATAAAAACATATTCCCGAAATCGTTTTGCTTCGAAGTTACAGTCACTTTTGTGTTCCACCAAATATCTGCTTACCTTTACAGTAAGTGTTCAAAATGACCACCTTGTGCCTTGGTTCAAGCCTGGGAACGCCTTATTATAAAGCTCTTCACCCGTTCAGAAATTCCAGGTATTTGTTGGAGTCACTGGCAACTTTGTTAGACATGTTTTCGGAGGATTTCAATGTTGTCCATTGGCCCTCCAAAGTAAAAAAAAAGAAGTGGATTGATGTCCGGGGAGCATGCAGGCCAGGAAGTTCATAGCCACTCGACGAAAATGAGGCGGAGCACCATCGTGCACAAACGACATGCGACTAAATACACGAAATGGGCCTTCATTAAGCAACTCATTCAATGTTCTCTTATTATCGAACACTGTTTACCAACATTTCAATAGATCCAGATATTCTAGCTCAGTTTGTCGAAAGGACTACTGAAACGTAAAAACTACAGAAACGTGTAAGCAAAAGGATTTCGAACATATCTGTATACTTTTTTTAATAGTTTTAGGTCCAGGTCCATCCCTGAAGTGGATTCTGCGTATCCGTCGATGCCACTTGCATATTGTTTATTTCTAACGTAAACAAAAAAACTGAAAGCATATTTCTCGAAATGTGCAATGTAGAGGATTTTTTAGCAANATTTATGCAATTGCAATGAAATTACATAGAAGCATCAAAATGACCCAGGCTTATATCTCTGTCAGAGTAGTACTTTTTCCGTCATACACTGATAAATGTGGAACAAAAGATAAAGAGAGATTCCAGAAAACGTTGACAATGTTAAAGTTTAATATCATTTTTAAATGTTAAGATAATTTGGAAAATATTTTTGAAAACTTACTGGTCGATATATTCCTAATTCCAGTCCTAGTGAGGACTCCTTACATTGAGTATAAAGGTTGTCTTACAAGTTTGCATATGAAATTCGCCACATTAAGGTATGATACATGCAGAAGGACCGATAAGAATAAGGGAACATCAGTATATTTTTTATGTAAAATAGCCCACGATCGGCTGTGTCGAGTCAGTGGCAACACTTAATTGTCCTAAGCATCATTACTTTGCGGATGTTGTCAAAACCGTGGGGTCATAATTTAATGTCAATCAGTACACATAAAATAGCGTGCAGATCTCTTTTTTTTCTGGCGGAAATAAGTAAGTGCATGGGTAAGAACATGGTCAAAATTATTACATTACTAGTACATGCCAAGTACAACTAAAATAGTATATACATTACAGTCATAGCTGCTGTAATATATTTGACAGAAGGTCTGTTGCCCAAAGTACGATACATATTATCAGTTTGTCTTTCTTGAATGCGGTCGTTCGCGGCATCATGTTTTATGTCGAGAAAACAAGGTACGACAGTTTAGAAGGATCGTTAATAATAATGCGTCAAGAATGAAAGAAACCGGCAAATGTATGTTTTGTTTTAAACAGAACGTAATACACTTTAACTGTAGATTAATGTAAACACTTTTACACACGTATATTCTATGGTGCTGCTTCCCCCTTAAAATCAAATAAAAAGACGAGACGTTTAGCTATGTGAACCGCTAGCATATTCACATTGTAATGATGCGCATTTACACCAAATTAACTAACACGTAAACGTCCTTGTATTAAAAACTAGCCCAAAACTCAAATTAATCAATAACCAATGTATACAGCCCGACGGCAAAGGGGTTCATACACCACCGAAGAGCCTAACTGTTTCACTGTGGTAATTAAACATCCCTAATACTCTAGGAGATGTCGACAACACGTAAATCAACGCATTTTCATCGGAAAAAATAAAATCATGGAACTCGTATCTTTCCTTGTGTCTAATTACCACGAGTAGACTGGTATCTTTAACCAAGAAAACATTCACAACTCGCTGCTTCTATTCCTTCAAATTCAGTACATCTTGCGAGTTAACAGATAATGCTCAGCGTTAGTGTTGTAACTGCTAGTAGCTACTATACTTCTTTGTTTCATCAACCTAAGTCAGCGTTAATTGAAACGCAAGGTGAGCTATGCGGTAATAAAGTCTGGCATACAATTAATTTAGTGAGCTTTATAGAGGAATATTAGTGATCCTCGTAACACTAGTTTTTTCTGCAAGGGAAGTCCAACAAATGCTACTGGTGGTAATGGGGTAAAGCTGGTGAAAACTACCCGGACACTGGTTTAGAATATGTTTGAAAAACCTAGCTAGAGTAAATCGTCGGCTAACATTATCATTACACACAGTTTTTCATCACACCACTACATTTACGATACTGGTCAACACCGAGTTGGCAATCGTCGCGTTTCACTGTTTATGGAAAAACAATACAGATAATACCCACATGTCTTTAGCATTCAGTGCTACCAGGTGAAATTGATGTTTTCCGATGGATCGTGGTTTTTTGTGTTTATGTCCAAGATGTATGCAGTTCTAGTAGGCCGTGAATCACTAGAAAAGTTTATCAATGACTCCATAGTTGAGCATGACCGCAATAGAACATGTAGTCTAATGATGTTGGGAGCTATTGAGAGGAACGGATGGCCACGACTGTTAATAGAAAATTGTAGTAAAGGTATCTTTACGCTTAGATACATGTATGAGGTATTTGTCTTTGACAAGCCACGATACATCAGCTCATATCGATGCTGTTACATTTTGTATTAGGTGTAGGTTTGTCGTGTTACCAATTCCAGATATATTTTATATACTACTGTAATTTAAATCATCAAGATGGCGAATCCTTTGTAGTAAGCCGATTGATATACTAAGATCAAACCCCATTGGAGGGCTGACATATATCAAACCCGCATTCACACAAACATACCGACAAACTGCTAAAAATTACAAATTATGACAAAAAGTACAGCCGACTCATAAATGCTGTTCAAACGGTAGACCCCTATTACACAATAAAACAGTTTCTCTTAATAACATCATCATTGTACATTTTTAGCCACGAAATATTATTTCTATCTTACTCTCTCATTACTTTCTATCTAACAAACACACGTTATACAAACCTTAAAACTATAAGTGTAATACCAAATAGGGTGATGCATTAAATGGAGACCACTTAAGGCAGAGGCTGGCAGACATTGTCATCAAATTGGTGCTAGAAAGTCAGTTGACACTTACCATATTATACAGAACTGTGCATATTGAAGCCAGGTAGTACAACTTACAATGCATCTACTACAAGACTGTAATTAATTATAAATAGTAATCAACAAATTTATGCTTCTAGTTATAGGAGACCAGTAAGTACACACAAGATTAAAATTATTGTGAAGGTCTTTTTGGAAATACATCAACGTCACAGGGCATTAACTGATACTTAGCTATATGCACAAATACAATTGACTTATACGCGTTACATATTCAGCACAAAACCTCACCACAATACATTTTGCAGTTGATATGTGTTCAGAGGATCAAAATAGTCTAGATTTATACATGGTTACTAGTATATTAATTTACTTGTGTCTCATAAAACTCCTTACACATATATTTCGAATCTCACCTAAAAGAAGTTCTCCTGCTTCATCAGAACAACTCACGTTCTCAAACTACAGATCTCACCATGTATTGCTTAGGCCTTTTTTTAAACATCCGTACAATATGTGTAGGACATACGAGGGAGAAAGGTTTCTTCCACCGATATTGCCCGTCTAATATCTCTGGTGGATCTACGATGTTGCCTGCATGATAGCCCAGCATGATACTACTACGCTACGCATCATCTACATTTCATAAAACCTTTTAAACGGCTAATATAGTGCGCACACAAACCTTTAGGCCCAAATAACTCACAAACAAAGGCCTATTCAACGAAACGAATTTCACTATTGAATTCAGAACGCCAAACTCTACAAAATGTATTATATTTAATTTCGATTTTTATGTACTCACTGGGGCAGTTCCATTGTTAGTGTGGAGTGCTTTATACTCAGGAGGGAGGAGTCAGACTCGGGATATGAACCCAGGTACTCCAGATCAGGGTGCGAGCACTCAATCACTAAGCCAATGTAGCGATTAGTTATTAAATAAGTAAGTAATAATTAGTAGAGGGAATAACTCAATATCTCTTACAGTACCAGCATCGATTCTGTCATATCCAAACGAAGCGTAGCGCGAAATTTCGTTTCGCTTAAAACGCAAATTTTCGT